>LKUV01000202.1:0-70841 GCA_001414455.1 Hymenoscyphus fructigenus | reverse complement strand
GTCTATATATAAGGAGTGAATGATTATTACATCATAATGAATGAATGATATAATGACGGTATAATAATGATATAATGATGATATAATGATATGGTGAGTTTAGCACAACACTAGTGATCATACAGCTAATCACATAGCAGATAAAACTAGCGATGAAGTAGTAAATCAAACAGTAGTTCATTATGAGAATAAACAATGAGAAAAAACAGGTGATGTCATAAATCCAGCACAACAATATCCTCCAGCTGACCTGCAAGCATCATCTCCGTCCATTTACCTGCCGCTAACTTCATGAGTCCATCCCTCCCATTAGGATGATTTGGTATGGCTAACCCGGTACCAACCCTTTGAAAGCCCTTCAGATCAGAGTGTTCAGCTACCGCATGTTTGGCTTGCTTAACTATGAGGCAAAATGGCCCAACAATTGCATTGGGATTTAATGCCTCTGTATTGTTGCAGTACATTGGAATGAATTGAAGATCTGTCTCACCTTTGGCTATATCTGCAGCCTCACCCCTCGCTGGTACATGCTGGGGCTCTGCATCCCATTGAGCGCATATATAGAAGTCAGTTTTATCCTCAGAGAACCAAAAGGGTCCACGCTCATGTGTTATTTCGTCTTTGGCGATTGGCCGTAGTAGCATTGCCCGAAGACGTACCCAGCCCCCTTGTACCTCTCCAAACGGGCTTTCAAGCGAGACGGGACTTGTGTGTGCGTTTTCGACAATGGCCAACTTATAAGCTGAGATTGGAAGGCTACCAAAACGTATTCGGCCGTCGATAGCGGGCCATGACCAGGATGGGGCGCGGTAGGGTTGTGGACGCGTTCCAGGGGAGGAATGGCTATCGAGCTCCCAGCACAAGCCTTCTAACATGTCCTCCCGCCATATGCCAGCCAGATACACAGAATCTTTGCCATCGGAGAGGTTTACGGTAAAGTAAGCGGCGAGTGCTGCCAATGCTGGCAACTTGTCTCTCTCCTTGGTCAGTTTACGAGTTGAGAACTGTTCGACAACTGAATACCAGAGGTAGCGGTTACTCCCCGGGATCGGGTTATAGGAAGGTAGCGGGACAGGAGTGCAACTGTCCTGGGTAAAGACTAAACCTCGATGTTCCAACAGGATCTGCGATCGACCGAAATGGAGAGTGCGCCTGGAAATAAAACGTTCTTGCAGCGCCCAGCCTCGGGTGGTCAAAGGCTCATCGTTAAGATAGACGCGCTGGGATGAATCGGCGGCATGATCGATGGGGACAGTGAAGGCCAGAATCTCTTCGGAAAGAACTCCCTTTTGATACGGAATAGAGACATATTCATAATGGTCCTGGTCTCCCAGAAATCCTTCTGCGCTGCAACTTGCTCTGCTGGCTGCGATCGTCACCCATGAATTCTCATAAACGTCTCGCATTCTGGCTGATTCGTGTACCCAGTCCTGCAAATCATCCTGCAAGATACAGAGACTATCAATCCACAGATATTGAACACCGAGCCGATGGGCGAGCCAAATAGCATCCTGAAACGACTGGGGCAGAGATGATGTCTCAACTCCCCCCTTGAGTAGACTGAGGCTATCTTTGGTGAGGGTCATTGGCCGGACTGGACCCCAACAATGACTGAGGGCGGCGTACTTTGCTGTCTGATTGCTCGTGATGACGAGGGTTACTTTGGCGCCCTCGTCCTTGATTTCCAAGAGCCGAGTAGGTAGCCGACCGGGAGATGGGGCACAACCGTCCTGCTCACTCGCCCCTACAAGCCAGCGGCTGATCTTGCGCATTGCCGACGGATCGGTGGGCGAAATATGATGCGTCCGGCCATGAATTATATGGTTAAACACGCTATCTGGTGTTCATGTCAGCGGTTGCCCCATCGAACTGGGCTAGAAAGACAAGAGACGTAGGTAGAGGGGAGGGATCACAATGTTGAGTCTTTGTTGTGCTTACCCTCATCAACACAGAACCTAATTCCACACAACACGTATGGGCGATTCCAGTCATTGCTGTTGATACTAAGTATTTGAACTCCATCTCGCCTACACGTTCCACATATCCAGAGCTGGTGGTCTGTTAAGTCGTATTTGAAATTGGCTTCTCTTGCCTTTTTCATATTTTCTAGTACTTTTTCCACAGCACTCATAACGAGCCGGCAGAGGTCACAAAGCTGAGCGCTTGCCATCAGATCTTCTACCGTCTTATGATACAAGACGACGCCTTCGGATGTCCGGATATCATCATCGAGTATATGGAAGAATAGGCCATGACCTGCTGGGAAGCCTTCAGTGGGCACAAAAACTGCCTTGGGCGTCGACTGTGATATTTTGACAAAGTCGATGTTTCCGCAGGTTTTGCAAAGGGGCATAGTGAGATGGAGGATTTATAGATGTGAAATTCTTGTGAGAAGCTGGTAGGTGTAAAGTGAAAGTCTACGCTGACCTCATTCTAGTTGAGTTTGATTGATTGATTCATACTCAGTTCTAGCCGCCCGCCGTAGGGCGGCTATGCTGGAGGGTCCAGCTTTGGCGCAGCTGCCGAAGTGCGATTTGCCGTATTTGATAAGCTGTCACGAATCACGTGCCGGTACGTGACGAGTAAAGTCCAGGCGGCGCCCTGACAGGACAAGATACTGTACCACCATGGTGGCGAGGACCGAGTATCAGACGCAGAAATGGCCAAGACACAACACAAGAACTTCTTAAAGCACCCTTCGAACAGCATCTTAATCTATACCGACGGAAGTGGCATAGATAATCACATAGGAGCTGCAGCAGTATCGCCTATGACCAGATGTACAAAAATGGCATATATGGGAAATAGGCGAAACATCAACGGTATATGCTGCAGAACTTCAAGGCATCAAGCTAGCTCTCCAGATCGCGGTCCAGGACCAAGAGAGAGGGAACAAAAGAAACAAAGTAGTTATCTTCACAGACAATCAAGCGGCTATTAGGACATTTTCAACACCCAACCGGTAGATCTGGGGCGTATGTAGCTATCGAGGCAGTACCCCTGATAAACAAGCTACAGAAGGACCATAGAACCCAGGTTGAGATAAGATGGGTGCCAGCCCATATAGGCATCTGGGGAAATGAAGCAGCAGACAAGGCGGCCAAGATTGCAGCGAAATCACAATTAGAAGAGAATCAAGGAAACCCAAACGTCATTCAAGCTAAGACATACCACATGCAAGTAACTTTAAAGACGTGGATTATGAGGCAGACAAGAGCCGAGTAGGCATACAAGTGGGATCTGGAACCAAGAGGGAGAACTGTTGGAGGTGCAGGGGATAAAAGAGAGCATATAGGAGTAAAAGAGTAGTGAAAAATGACTTGAATTGTACTACATATAAAAGGGACCTATTATATAGATAATAGATAAGAACACTTGACTCAGAGAGCCGAGTACTGACTTAGAGAGCCGAATACTATGCGAGGATATGAATCCTATACAAAACAAGTAACGTGATCAACGGGTGAGCGGCGCACACAGGTGAGTGGCGCACCCCACCAAAAATTTATCACATAGCTATATTGAATTACAACCTTTTCTAACTAACCCTTTATTTAATTAATTACAAGATGAAGATATAACTTATATTCTATCTAGTTCACGCTCTGGACAGTTATTTCTCTGATGTCTAACCTACCTACAATGTCCACAGCGACGTTGAGTTGCTATATTACCTCCTTGCTGTGTACAAGACTGATGCGTTTCCTACTGAATTTGTGTATTAATATCAGCCTGATTAATTATTTGTGATCCTTCCCCCTTTGTTAGAGTACCTCGCTTCTGAATACGCTTTTTCTTTTGTTGTTTTCGTTGTATTGCAAGCTCATTTGCTGTACAAAGGGCTATATTATCTGCCTTGAGTAGTTCAAACTGAGTAGCTATATGATATGCCCCTTTTAGGAACTGATCAACTGCATTTACAATAGGCGTTGGTGAGCTGCTTTAGTGTACGCTTCTCTGAGCCTGTAACAACAATGCAGTGCAAGATGATATCTATCTGGAAGCTAGTCTCGTCAAAGTTGTATATATCGTTGTCTATGATCCTGTACTTGGCCTTAGTATTATATACAAGCTTAAACCAGTCCTCGATAATTGTTGGATCTTCCATCCTAGCTCTCTAGTAGTCGTACTTGCAATTGAAACGTGTTTTAAGTGCTAGTTGACGTTTAACAAATGTACTTGGCCAGTTAATACTAACTGTACGGCCACCACGCCCAGCAAGGATATTATTTGCCATATCTCCCACAACACGAAGGCTAAGAGGGTATCCACGCGAAGATAGGTCTAAGATACGCTCAACTATCACGGATTCCTCAAGATCCAATAGAAGCCTTGACTTGGGTGTACAATCGCGTCTTGAAGGAATCCCAGCGCGTCGGCGACACAGTGTGCTCTCAACTGCGTCATATGTCTTTGCTGCGGCTCAATTACTATGAAATTGGCCTTGATTGATAGCGTGACTTGCAAGCTGTATTTTAGCTTCTTTTGAAGCCAAACTGGAATGTTGTTGTTGCTGCATTGTTTATTTGGTGTAGGTAGGCGTGTTTTGTTGGTGGGGTGCGCCACTCACCCGTGTGCGCCGCTCACCCGTTGATCACGTTAAGGAATCTAATACAAAACAAGTAAGAGGCATCGTAAGATATGATACAAAACAAGCGAAGTATTAGACTTCACATAAGAACCACACACAAATACACTCAGAAGCCGACACACAAGATTCTACGTCTCCATCAGAGGCTAAAGAAGTAGCAAAGCTCTCTACTAATTCAGATACGCACAGAAAAGATCAGATCAAGAGAATTCCTCCGGAAGAGGAACGTACCTGGGTACGACGATCCAGGATATGAATGCAAACGACTTTAGTGAGCCAAATTCGTTGTGTGATCGATAGGTAACTCGACCATCTTTGGTCTTGCGAGCCATGGGATTAAACTCTTGCAATGGGACAAAATCGTTGATTACCGAATAATCCTCGAATCCAACTAAGATATTGTCCTATTTGAGATCTACTAGCGTGAGACAAGAATTAAAAATGCTTCGAGGTCATGACATACCTGTATGGACGACGTGACACTCGGAGTGAAGATAATCGAGTCCCTGTAGCAAGAAGGTCGAATAAACTTTGAAAAAGGCTAAGGAGAGCTTCCCATCTCTGCAGCGCCTCTGTAACAACCACATTAGCTCCCTCATGGGCTCATAAATCAAGCATACATGTGAGCCGTCTGGACCCGTTGTTTCGAAGCTGTCGAGAGGAGTTTGCACATATGGAAAGCCTTCGTGCAGTGGGTTCGTACTAGCCAAAATTTCAGAGATCTGCAGTTCATGCTGAGCGGCTTCCTTGTCGACGAAATCGCAATTGTTGATCTCTATGGCCACGTAAGGTTTCAACCGCCATCTCCGGCTATGGAGGGGTGAGCTTGATAACTATCAGAGCTAATTTGCATTTACCGACTAACATCTCGAGCAAGCCAAACAGTAGAACAGCTACCCCACCCAAGCTTCACAATCGTTTTGTACTTCTTATTAAGAACTTCGCCGGAATTCGCAGGATAAAAATGGTGGGGGTTGTAGCCAGGGATTAGGGTGTGGCTGTCACGTGGAGCCCAATATTTCTCCCTCTTCCCTCCCGTTCACATTCATAAACCGAGCTACATCCACAACCTTAAGCCCGAGACATTACGACTCAATCTTTTCTATCCTTTCCTAGATGCATCTTTACTCCTACCTAGGGGAGGTGGGCATCTTGTTCCACGTCGCAAAGTTGCGCGCTGGAAGGTGGGTAAGCGGTCTTTATCTACTTTGGGGGAGGGGAGGGCGTCCTTCCCTGCGTTCAGGTTGAGCATTTCTGTTTCGGAGGCTCCGTTGAAAGGAACTGCTTCGGCTTCTACTCAGTAAGAGAGATTGATCGCGGCTCGCATTCCCCTTTTCTTTCTTTGAGATCTCGTGGGGTTTTCAATTTTGGTGTCGGAGAAAGGGGCCACCTTGCATTTTAAGATTAACCTTTTCTTGTACGAGAGAGCCTCAATCATTTTGTTCGCCTCTTCTTTTGAGTTCTTCCAATCAAAGTATAGAGCTCGAATAAAAATGCGCGAAAAGAGAACTCAGCTCGAGGATCGAAGGATCTTGCGGCTATCTGCAGTCATCGTCGGATGAAACCCACCCGTCTGCGATAGAGCGGGTTTATCACATCTTGCATACAAAACTAAACCGAGTTAGACGCACTACTCCTGCAGATCTCAAATTCCTTCTAAATTCTCCTTTTAGAATTAAGCTTATTTTTGCATGCTGTAAAGCATTGTTTAAATTTGATGGGGGAAAGTTTTCTGGCTTTTTTGCATCCATAGCCCTGTTACCCCGTGCTGGTTCATTCCCGATGCAGTCGAAGTTTCAGCGACTAGCACCTACTCGACTAGGTCGCTTCTTCATTGGCATGTTCCATTCCGAAAAACTATAGTTTGTCGAACCCTTCGTGATTGCTGCGGCCGCGAAGGATGTCAATTCATAGGGATTGCTAATTACAACCCCATCAGCACGGCTATCATTATAACCTCAATGTTTATACATAAGACTTGCATTGACTCTGTGTAATTTCTCCCTCCATTTCATTTTTCTTTCTTTCAGTGGAACACTAACCACTACCACACTCCTTTTTTTTCCTACTACGTCATTTCTTTCGCACGATGAAGACTTCTCAGGCAATATTTCAGGCGTTGGGGTTTGTTTCAATTTCTTTAGCATCACCTACACCAGAATTCTCAGAACTCAAGGCCGCCCTCGATAAACGTGCTTGTGGTGTTCCATCATGGGATTCGACAAATATCACGAACTGGGCCGACGCGAAGACAGATCAATGGTTTGATGCTTGGTGGAAGCAGCGACTCGGCGGGAATAGTGATAGCACCTCTATGGTTATTCCACATGGATGGCCAAATGACTTTGCCAACCTTTTTGGTAGAATGTACCTGAATGGCGTAAGTCCTCTTCACAGCTTGGTGGGAGTGCACACTAACGACTTTCCAGAAAGAGACTCTTGAATGTTCGAGAGTTGATAACCTTTGCTATGGTGATGTCTCGTGCGATGGTAAATTTCCGAACTATCATTTGAAAGTTAATACTGCTAACAGCGGTGTCTAGAAATCAAGTGCTTTGAACATTGGGGCCCGGAGTGCGATTCCCACGAAGCTGCTCGTCCGATATATTTTATCATGTCCTCACTCCAAACCTTTCAAGATTACTACAAAGATTATGTCGTACGTCTATATCTTTCCTTTATTCGCTTTCGCAATACTGACAAAACCAGCGTGTTTTAGATGAAACGCAAATCAACTTTCTCGGGATGTCCGCATATCTCACAGCAAATTTCTTCGTGAAGCCCGACACAGCCAGTACCCTGTTTTTGAAGGTATGTGTTTATAGCCCTTGGTCTCAAATCGAAAGTGTTTCCTCTAACTTGGTCACGACAGGAATTTTTCAATTTTCTTGGTCCCGTATTTGGGATCACTGCTGGATGGTTGAAGTATGTTCCTATCATTGCAGGCTCGACGATTTCGAAAGAGGCAACAGGAGCTATTGGAACCATGCTAGGGGCAATTGGAAACGGATACATCACTACAGTAAACTATCCCGCAGACCAGAACTTCAACAACCTCGCGAATCTCAATCAATTCATGACAAATGTCTTCGAAAGTGCGCGTACTAACATGCAAAATATGCAATTCAACCTCGCACCTGGGAAGGCATGGCAAGGAAAATTCTTCAAGTCAGATAGCTCTATTCTTGCCATTGTGATGTTGCTAATGCTTCTCTAGGGACTACGCTGCTGGAGGTGCCCTTCTTCCTGGCCGAGCTTCGACTACCTTTGTTCCCGGCGTCAACGAGTCCCCCGATGTTACTTTGCGAAAATACCTTGCGAAACAATTCAACGCCAGAGCGATCAATTCTATTTGGAAAAAAGAGAAGATATTCATCACATATACTACAGACGTGGACGGAAGCTGTGCGGACGATCGACAGGGTCCCCAAAATATGAAATATTGCCGCCCTAACGACCCTGGAGTTTACTACATGTATTGGTAAGTTATTGAAGTACCAAACATCTGTTAAGATTACTCACAATCTATAGGTGGCATCAAAAGGCAGTTGGCGCTGGTCAAACTATTGGTATCGATAGCTTTGATACTGGTAAGATGGATTACCCAACTGGGTGGGACAAGTTGAATGCCGTTTGGATCGATCAATCATACAATCTTGCATTAGCCGTAAGTAACTTAAGTCGTGTGCAATTGGCCGCTTCTAACTATCTGTAGGATGTATTCGAATCTTCTATTGCCTCGTTCCAAGCGGGTGGATTCAATTACGACGGGAAAAAAGCAATTGATCGTGCACAAGATGCACTTACCAGTGGTTGGGCCAAGTAAGACCACAATACTTTCCACTTTCTTTGGTTTCACTAACATTCTTTGAAGGCCTTGGGAGCATGGTACCGCATGGGAAGGCACCTTCACGATTCCAGTTTGCAACACTGGAAAGCTATCCTACAACAGTCAAATGGGCGGAAGATTCATGCCATGTAACTGTGGTGGAGATGGAAGTCAAGTCCAATCATTCCGAAATGCTTCAAACATGCTTGGTTATGGTAAGCATATCGAGATTCTGATATATTTTTCCGTACTAATCATATCCCAGATACCTACGATCAACAATGCACAGCCGGCAAACAAGCAGAACGTGAACTTGCCCGCCACGGAGGTAAAGGCAACAACCCAACCCCCGAACTCCCTACCCTCCCAATCGACGTCAACAAGATCCAATGTCTGGGCACGGATGGACCAACAGCCAAAATGGCCGCTTCAATAACAAGTTGTCAAGAAGCGGTCGCAAACCTCGGAACAGACATGAACAAGCAAATATGCTCCAGCAACTGTGCAGACGGTGGTCACTCGGGCTCCTCAAATTGGTGTCGAGTCTCTCTTGATAAATCCAAGATTCATAATTGCGCTTTTGTCATTGCTTCTAAGGATAAGGAGCATGGATTTTCTGGAAGTGCATGCATGACTGTGGGAGATGCGAATAAATTCTTGGTTAATGCCCAGGCTACGACGGAAAATGGGGGATTGAATTGTCATAAAGTTGGAACTATCGATTTTGGGGCTACTTTCGTGCCGCCTGATGGAACTTCGAGGTGGTGTTTGAGCAGCTATGAGCACTCAGACTGGTGCACTATCTAATTCTGTTCTTCGTGGCCTTTGCGGATTGAGGATTTGTACTTGTGTTTGTGGAGGGTGGTCTGTAAAGATATGTGTGCATTAGAATTAGACTGTGGAAGTACCTTTACTCATTTATTTCTATCACCGTAAGCTTCCCCATTTCGGATGAGAAAATACAGCAAATAGATCTTTCCCCACAGTACAGATCAGATTGATAAGATAACAAAGTTGCAATATGTTTGTGGGTGCCCAACCTCTTGGATTTTAGGCTGATCTTACTGGTTGTTTCCCATTTAGGAAAGTGGGATGATGGTACGGTTACACGGGAAGTCGGCATTTGAAGCCGGCAAGCTTGAACCCGGTCTTAAAGATTTGCCAGTATTCTGTGTTTGACGTTGTGCTAGATCTTTCTAGAATTCACAGGTGCTAAAATTCAATTTCTTACTTGTCTTGATACAAAAGGATTTTCTTTTACGGTTTATAAGAAAAGGGGGTTGGGTCACGTGAAAGGCTGGCTATTTATAAAATAAAAACTTTTTCCAGTGAGCTTTCAAATTATTCATTTACATCTCTTCACTCTCAATAAAGAGAGCTTTTTACAAAGTATAAACAAACTCGGGATTCTCCCTATCCGTCAAATCCAAAAACTCTTGCTTATCCAACTTTGTATATCCTGGCATCACTCTCTTCGCAGCGTTGATCTTGTTCAATCTCGCATAGTAGAAATGAATGAATATCAAATCAAGAACACAAACTGATAGACAAACAATGATGGTGATCTCCGCAGGCACGTAACGTGGGGCGTCTTTCGGTCGGAAAGTTTGGGGACCGATGATGTTTCCGAGACAGTAGGCGATGAGGTAGAGTGCTCCGATGGTGGTCTTTTTGGTGTATCCAGCGACGTTGGTGGAGATGAGAGAGAGAAGAGCGACGAAACCGGTTGGTGAAGCTTGGGTAAGATAATAACCAGCTAGACGACCAGTAGGTATCGAAAATGGGAGGCAGACGATGAGAAGCATGCCGAGAATTGCAATTAACATCCCTGATGTACCCAGGAAAAGTCTCCGACCATATTTGTCGCCTAGGTATCCCCAACCGATAAGGGCGACAACTTCGATAGCTCCACCAGGAGTTCCGTACAACAATGACTCGTCAGGTGTGTATCCAAAAGAGACAATGAGTTGAGAGAAGAAATTTGATATGCCACCTGGGATATTTGTTAGTGATGCAATGAGATAGAAAGCGAAGAATCAACTTACCATTAGGAATACTAGATACAAATGAGAAGAACACGAATGCCCATGTCATTGGATCAAGTAAAGCCTCTTTCAACTGATACATCTTGAAATGCTTGTTTCCTACACCTTGCTGGTTCTTTCGAATTCTCTCGACTGCCATAAGTCGCTCTTCGGGTGTCAAGAACCAGGCATTCAGCTGATTATCTGGCATGAACTTAAGGAAGACACAACCGACCGCGGCGGTTAACAACCCGATTGACAAGAACACAATTTTCCAACTTTCTATAGCTGCTCCAGACTTTTTGACCCCAACGGAAATTCCGTAGGCGACTGCACCTCCAAAGATTTGAGCAAATCCGTTGAAAGAAAACCAAATTCCGGTTCTCGATCCCTGCTCTTCGCGGGTGTACCATTGTGAAGTGAAAAGTGCAAAACCGGGAGTTACTGCAGACTCGAAAACACCAAGGAAGAAACGAACAGCAACAGCGCCCGCGAAATTGGAGACAGCCGCCATACAGCAGAGTGTTAGTCCCCACATGATGACGTTGAAAGCTGACCATTTGGCGAGAGGAAGTCGTTGGAGAAGACGATTTGTCGGATATTCCCAGACGAGATAACCAATGTAGAACATGGATCCAAGCCATTGATAATTATCGCCTTTCAGATGAATTGATGTCTTGAGTCCCATAACACTGGCATATGAAAGGGTTGTCTTGTCTAGATAATTCAATCCGTAAACGACACAGAGCATCTAAAAGAATGTGAGCTGCTGTATGCAAAAACTGAAAGCAACTTGACTCGTACAGGCATTAAATTCAAATCAATTTTTCTCAGAAGTGCCTTCTCCTGCTCCGGGGTCATGACGATTGCCTCATCGTGACCAGCGAAGGCTTTGAGTGCCTCATCTCCATCATTTGGATTGGCGTGGAGGATTTTCAGATCGCCATTTTCGACTGTGGCTTGAGGCGATAACTCTCCGTTCTTTTCGGAATCCCCGGACGAGTTTATCTGATGTTTCTCGATGTCTGACATTGTGGCGACGTTGTGTTTTCTCTCCTCCCACGGGGTGCCTCGTTGATGCGGGGAAGCTTAAAAATCCGGTCTGGTTACACCACGAACGAAACTGGCTCGACTGGTGGGACTGACTGGCGCAAAAGCAATGTAGGACAACAACAAACGAGGAAAAGGACAATTGAAAGACGGCACACGGTTAAATATGAAAAACAAACATCGGAGATGAAACGATAAGAATTATCCTATTTCATCCCATCTTCGAAATTCTAATCGCCACGCCTACAAGCACCAGGCCAGGTCTAGCAATCGCACGCGTCGTCGTACTTGATACCCCACACTCGACGGTAATTCGAGTGACAACGGCACAAGAACGCCAATGATAGGGTGGCGCTCTTGTCCCACCTTGGTAATGCTTATCAGATATTGGCGCCAAGTTCATTGGCCGTTCTCCAATGCGCGCGGGGTATAATAAAAGTTGATTCATGAAAGGTTTAGGAAGGAGATTAGGCCCCAGAAAGCCTGGAATGATAAGGAAGCGCGATCACGTGGTTGTTTATTAACCCATATTTACCCTTGAAACCGAAGTTGGGGAAAACAACTCTCCTTGTCTTTCTCATAATCAGACGAAGTCGGGATTGAGGCCAGAGGGAAGGAGCGACCCCGAGTCCTGTCTTCTTAGGACAGAGTCGTGGAACGGCCTAGAGGGTGAAGACAACAACCCAATGGAGAAGAGGAGTCGTGCCTTCCCTTTTCCATGTGCTCTAAGTTCTTGTTGGGTGCACGATGGACTAAATCACATAAATGCTTTCCAGAGTAACTAGTTGCAAGCTTCGGCTACAGGAGTTTTTTTACTCAACCTGACACAGCCATATGAGTCAATCGGCAGCGACAAAGAAGCGTGCATTCTCACCAAATGCGCCACAGGCGTCGAGATGCAGAAAGAGCTTCATTCTGTTTTCCTCAATTGCTTCTCATCGAACCCTATTCCAAAATATTAATAGGAGACCAAGACGAACTGAATGCCCTGGGCGTGACGCGTGAGTGAATTTGGGGTAACGATCTCGAGGCGATCGTCTTTGCTCAGGCTTACGGTCTTGGGAAAACATTGATTTTCCGATTTACACTCGATCCTCAAGTAGCATCTTCTCTAGAGACCCGAATAGTGAACTGCTATCATGACCGAGATGTCGACGGCGAGTTCAGTACCTTCCCGGATCAAGCTTCTATGCGGAGCGCTCTATGGGCAGTAGTTGCAAAAGTCTGGGTGGAATGCTCCAATCGACCGGATATCAAAGACCTGGATGTTGTAATCGACGTATACGACCTCAATTCAAAAGATCCACTCCGAACTACTTGGAGTCATTGTCATTGAAAAGCTCTTCAACAACTATGTTGGCCATCTCTCTACCCTTGATCAACTTTCACTCAAGCAATCCGTTGCCACCTTTGAATGAAAGATCTAGTACGACTGGAGCAGCTTGGAGGGAGAGGTTGTTCCACACTTGTGCACGATTCTCGGCAGCCAAACCAAAAATTTGTTTTCAAAGGAATAGACTTTAGATCTGTTCGGTTAAGAAAGCTGCCTCGTCGAGGAAGAGATTAAAGTCTACTACAGATCATTGGAGCTCCTTGCCAACTTGCCGCCACATCCCAATATTATACCACCCCCAGAAACTCTGGTGATCATAAATAAGTTTGGCGAGGGCAAACAATTTGTGTGCGGCAGCCTTTATCCATTTTTTCCAAACGGAACACTAGCCGAGCGAATACAGAAGAACGTGGAATCCGGTCAACGCATACCACTATCACGAAAAGCACAATGGTGTTATGAGATGGCTTCCGCTCTCGCTCACACCCACTTAGTTGCACACACCTACTACATGGACATCAAACCGGGCAATTTTCTGCTCGATGAAGATGACAAACTTGTCTTGATTGATTGGGAGCAACTCGATGCCCCTGTTACAACCGCCGCTCCAGAGATTGACGGTAATTGGGACGTAGAGGAATTGACGGAAAGCGAAAATTCTACCCTTCAATACACAAAATACTCTGGTCCGGAACGGCGTAATATGCCATTGACTACGCCTGGTGAAAATGGCTGGACTATCTTGAATGTGTTTTTGGAGTGGAGCAATACTTGCCCTAAAGCCCTAGAACTAGCTGAGGTCTTTTTTAGCCTTAGACGATCTATGTGGATGCTGTTAGATCAAACGGGCACGGAAATTTTCTGAGATGCGGAAAGCACGAAAGATGCAAAGGTCAATTGGAATTCATCTCACGACATACCAGAACGTTGGAAGGAAGTGGTACAGAAGTCTTTGGAGGTTGATCCGAATGAGAGGATTGGACTTCGAGAGCTTGTTGATATTTGGGACCAGGAAAGGCAAGGAGAAAATTGAATCTTAGATCTCGAGAAAAGAAGAAACAGTTACACTGCCTCGGAGATCCATCAATTATTTCAATATCAGCACTAAAATGAAATTCTCACAATCAATTAATCTTAGTTCCCCGACTCGCGATGGACATTAAATGGCAGTAAATATCTCCAGTTTGTAACTGCTTACCTCGTGACCATTGTTCTACCTTTGTAGGGTAATTCACGTAAATTCTCCTAAATACTTAGCGTAATTCGAAATTTCCCTACACAGTTAGAACAATCGAATTGAGTGGTCCTAAACCGTCTGGTTAATTGTTTAGAGTCTCCTAGAAAGTTGTACTTACTGCCGCCTTTAATGCCCATTGCGAGGCTGAATCTCATGATAGGCCAATCATTATTCTGTTAAATTCCGCTATTTGGGTTGAAATCAAGAACCAATACAATTGCTTGCCTAAATAGCGTTTCTGGAAAATATTTGTATTTTTGTTTTGAAAGGAATAAAACGGTATGTAGTGGAGTGGCTATTTTACTAGGCTAGGTTAAAGTGGGGCTCTTTTGGGAAACCTTCAGGTCATATCCAATGGAACTTAATTTTAGGTGAACTTGCCTTATTATGGGAACATGGAAATTAAATATTCTTTAGAAACTGAGGTCGTAATTCTCTTAAAACTTTAGTGTAAAATTTTGTAGCTAGCTCTGTGGAAATGTATTAAAGTCGAGAGGTATCAGATTTTACATAATGTGTAAAACCATGGCAATAGTTTCTATTTTTCAAAGAAGTTAAAGACAGGATCTAGCTATTAGTGAAAACAATCTTATAAATGAAGTAAAACGCAACCCCGAAGATAAATTCCTCGAGAGTAACAAGTACTAGTGTTGGTAAAGCGTAGCTGGAGTAAGGACAATAGTTGATAAACAAATTGGACGCCACGAAAATCCTTAGCAAAGTAAAATAAAACGATTAAGAAACTGGGGTCCTTCCACAGAACATGGAAAATTCCAGCAGCTAACTGAGCAGGTGTTGGACCATGAGTAGGTAGCGACGTGCACGGTATACCTGTTAGTCTCGACCCAAATTCTTACCGTTTTTAAGCAGCTTTACGCTTAATCTCTCCCATCCTTCACCTCATGACCTCGCCCGGCGGCCTGAATTAAATGATTAGAGGCGTCGTCAAATTGAAATTGCATGATGCTTTACTCACCAGGCACTCAGCACATACGGTATATGCCTGCCAAACATGTTTGTGTTGCCTACCCTCTGGTAATGCTTCATAATACAATTTATAATTGAAACTGATGTACCCCCCAATTTGCGGTACTGTAATTGCTTCCTGTCTCTGGGCATTTGAGGAAGATGCTCCCTGCCCGGATCCTCCGCCTTGCGAGGTACTTCTACCTTGCCCGGAAGTTCCACTTTGTGAAGTGCTTATGCTTTGGATTGAAGAAATATCTCCGATAATTGTTATCATACTGGTGATAAAATGAACTAAATGAATTCAAAATAGTGCTGATGATAGTGGAAAGAATATGATGAAGCAGCCATGTCAGGTCGCATATTTATACTTTCTTCCAAGAGGTACAGCACCAGAGTTGGTGATGGCAAAACCCAGTCCTCGCTACATTTGACACCGGAAAGATACCGCTTGTTCTTTGTTTACTTCAAATTTCCAACCAACATCAATAATTAATTCTCCGACTGGAACAAATATTCTGGTTACGTCAAATAAAACCATCTATCCAACTCAATACTTCGAGGGATTTCTTTCTTCTTGCTAATACCAACTTCATTGGAGTGCATTTTCAAAGAATCATAACTGAGCACCGAGCCAATACACATTAGAGACTATATTTGAAATTGAGCCATTTTGACGATATGAAAGAGAAAGCAACGATCGAGGAGTTGAGGCTTGAGTAACCAACATTCCACTGGAAATTTATTGAAGTGTACAAAGAAGATTACCCAATGTTGATTAAACAATTAAGCCTTCGCAAGTTGTTGTATTCTTGCATTTCTTGAAGCGTCCAAGATACAAGTATGAGTGCCACAGTGTTGGCAGTTCCAACCATGTCGATAAGGTTAAGTTTCATTAGGTTATTAAATTTAGGGGTAGCCAACGATTTTAGTCCAATGGTTGAGTGGCTAGGAGTGTGGCTCTGCGATGGACAAAGAATTTGAGTTATCAGAAGAGGAATTTCATATCCAGTTCTCTCATCACGCTCCTCAGGATTTCCGGACATGCATTAGAATCAGCCCACCCACCCCCAGGTAGAAACTGCACTGCTCCATGACGGCGATGAATATTCCATCTCAAGAATTCCTCATGAGATCCCCCACATCTCTCTATCATACTATGCATAACTGATGCCCATATATTGCCATTCACTGGAAAGGCCACTTCTAATTAAAGCGCTTCTTCCAAAATGCGCATCGAATTGGTCCGAACGGGTCCGTGTCCTTCAATGCTAATTACACTAGCTATGCAACAGGTCCTTCGATACCATGTGTCCCCAAATAGGTCGAAAAAGGCATGTAGCATTTCGTGAAGTAAAGTAGAAACTAGCTTGGCTGGCATATTGCCTCTAAACTTGGGCTCCGAGTATTCCGGATGGTTCGGATTGAGACTAATGACTGCTTCACATGACTTCCAGCGACCAAAGGCATTGAGTCCACAATCTTCAAGCACGAATTTCTTGGCATGTTGAATAACACTACGGAAGAAAAATGCTTTATCGAAAAGGAAGGCCCAGGATGTCAATTTTTCTTCAATTTCTGAGCCCGTGAGAGATGCTGGAACGAGAGTGTTTATGGTCCAGAGATGGTCGCCAGAATCCTGGACGCGTCGGGATATAGATTGCTGGTTTTGCTTTGTAAATACTTTGCGGAAATCTCTCCAGTCATATTTGACGTCCATTCAACAGAAAATCTTCTTCTATTGGGTAGACTTTAGGAGGATCAAATGGCCGAAATCTCGACATATAGGCAAACAAATTTATAACGGGTGCTCTGTAGGGCTTATTTGTGATAGATAGAAGAGTTTTTCTTTGTGTAAAAATTGGGACGAAGGAACTGTGGAAAAGATGGAATAAATATCTTTCCCTCGCTTATTGTTCAACGAGAACAATGGTTTTGTAATTCTTGTTTTGTAAGACAACTTACCTTGAACAAAATGAAACTGTGTAGGGAAGGGCTAAAATAATAGTTGCCGTCGTAAATGGAGAGAAGATGGGTTCCATAGGGCAATCAATTCTAGCCTTTGGTTTGATTCTTTTCCCACCCCAAAGCCATTATATCTGATAAGTGCTAGCTGACTTGGAGAATTCAAATCCGCCCGCAACCCTCCCAACTCTCTCACTTTGTTCAACCCTGACTTTGTAAATCAACGAGTATAGGGGGTTAGTTCGATGAAATCTATAGAAACATCTCAGAAATTCTCCACCATGACTGAACAGCGTATTAAATGAGTAGAGTAGAGTAGATTAGTAACTGCTAGTCTACTCTACCCAGGGGATTTTGAACACTACTCCACTCTACTTACTACTACTTGAGTACTCCTCGAGTACTACTCAAGTAGTTCGGACCGATTTGGACCGATGCTCGGAACCATCGGGCCCAGCACGACTAGCGCGGGGTTAGCTTCGGAATAATTTAGCAAGGAATATAATATATAATTATAAAAGCTTCTACTAACGTGGTTTATCAGTGTGCCGCGCATATCAGCATGCCGCGCACTTTCCTACTTCCCTACTACTTTAAAGCACAATTAAACAACCACAACATATCTACATCAACTTGACAAGTTCGCGCATTATTACCAGCTTTTCCACAAGTGCCACAGCGCCTACTAGTCAATTACCCCTCCTTCCGACTACCCCCCTCCACGCGTATATCGCGTCGAACCTGCTCATCTATGTCCTTCTGCGCCAAGATATCCTGTGCATCCTCTATAGTAAGTGCACCACCTTGATGGATACGAGTCTTTTTAGCTCTGCGACGCTTGCTAAGGGCTTCATTTACTGTTCGAAGTGTGCGTACCTCAGCGGCTAAAAGGGTCACTTCATGAGCTAATCGCTCTGTACCTTTTGCTAACGCAACAACTGTCTGGAAAATAGGTGTTGGCGAGCTTCCTTGGTGACTAGCAATCCGGTTTTTAACAAGAGTTGTTTGTGAAAGAGCTTCAGCGGTGTTGTGAGGAGTCTGAGAGACCCAAGGGTCAGCGTCGGTAGAGGGGGTCCTAGTAGGGGTTGGTGTCCGTAACTTTACATCAAGCTTAGAAAGAACAGCTTGAGGATCAAAAGGCACTAAAACAGCTCCGCGGAATCCAGCTTGACTATTCTGAGCTGTTATAGAGACTAGATAAGCAGCTTTGAAGGCAAGGAAGAGCTCAACCTTTGTGATATAGTTGATATAAGCTTTAATAAAAGTCTCAATTTGTCGGCCATATGCCTGTTTTAAGACACTAAAACACCTGACATTGAGTGGCTGGGATAAATGAGAAGAGTAAGGAGGTAGTCCAAGAGTAATAATGTTATGTGCCTTGCAGGACTCTTGGAAATCGGCTGATTTGTGACTCTCATGCCTATCAAGGACAAGCATTCAATATGGACCCTTTGCTTGAGTAGAAGTATGCTTATCGAAGTACTTAAGCTATTCTAGACCTGTCTCATTATTCGTCCAGCCATTACTTGTTAGTTTGATAACCTAGTTGTACAGAAGGCCGCCCTCAGTATACCAACTTGAGAGGTGGCATTTCCCCTATACTACCAAAAATAGAGGAATA
Organism: Hymenoscyphus fructigenus; assembly: GCA_001414455.1. NCBI lineage: Eukaryota > Fungi > Ascomycota > Leotiomycetes > Helotiales > Helotiaceae > Hymenoscyphus > Hymenoscyphus fructigenus. The sequence goes on along the minus strand of LKUV01000202.1, from coordinate 52,225 downwards.
CTCCTACCTTTGCCGTCGATACAAGCAATTGTAGCAGCCTATTCTCGATTATCTAGCTGAACTATCTTGCCTCTGCCACGTCGATCTACGCATGTAACAACCATAGAAGGAGTGATCATGCCCATCATAAAGTTAGTTTCGTCGAAATTCCAAAAATCGTAGTCTAGAATGCTGTATTTTGCCCTTATACTCTCTACTAGTCAAAACCATGCGCTAATAAACTCAGGATCTTTGCATAAGGCTCTTTGAAAGTCTTAAACGCGATTAAAACGTGTCTTTAAGGCTAGTTGTCGTTGTACAAATCAATGTGCCCAGGGCTTCCCAACACATCTCCTCCCCCCCCCCCCCCCCCCCGCGATTCAAGGATATAATTCACTATATCTTCCACACTAGCTAGCCAGGGCGCAAAGCCTCTTGTATCCATATCAAGTATATATCGAACAATAACATCCTCCTCCAACTCAGTCAATTTCAGCGGTTTGGGCCGGTATTCGTTACGAAGAGATATACTGTTAATTCAATCGCGGAGTATGCTTTCAGCAACATTATAGAGTTTAGCAGCGCGTCTACGGCTCATTTTTTTGTAGATTGAATAGCTTCTATTGCTATATTAATTCGTGCTTCTTGATCTTGAATTAGCATTGTTGTTATAGAGAAAACACGTGTTAAAGTAATAAGGTAGAAAAATAAGCAAAAGTACGCGGCATGCTGATATGCGCGGCACACTGATAAACCACGTTATATATTTTAGCCTATTTTATATATTGTTTTTATTTATAGACCACTCGAGTAGTACTCGAGTAGTTGAGTAGTTTGTTAATACGCTGTGACTGAACAATAAATGGCAGAATGTCAATTTAAATGATGCATCAGCTATCCCAGAGCTATTCTCCCATTCCATTTTATTGACAAAGTAATGGAAGTATAAGCGCAGAATGGTCAAGGTTAGTTGGAGACTAACACGAGTGTTGAAGCACAAGTGCAAAATCTGCTGGAGTGGAAGGGGGGCTCGAGCCATATAATTTTCTCTTCTGCATCCCCGCAAGCCATATTCACTATTCTACTACTATTCTAGATCCTTGCATGCCCTAACCCAAGATTGCGCTAGGCATCGCACCAGTACACGCCTCCCGCTAGGTCCCGCTAAGTACCGGAGTACTTCCGTTTTGTTGCACATCGCAAAAAAATTCTCGAGAGCCGCTATTATGGCCCTCAGGCGCATTCTTAATAACTTTGCGCCCGCAACTTCTAATTTAAAAATAAATTAATCCCCATTGCCATGTGACATATTTTTAACTCTATATACTAGTTTCAAGGAATTCCAAGGTGGTGACTTTTTGGTGTGTTGCTAGCAAATATTTCCAGAGTGACTCTGTCAAAGTTTGACATTGTAAAAGCAGCGGTTTGAGAAATACTAGTGCGAGACTAGCGTGAGACTAGCGCAAACAGGGGTGATTAAGGTTATTTTTAGCGTCGGGAAAGTTTGGTTTATAGCGTCATTCATAGCGTCATTAGTGAATGCGATGTGCAATGAAATGTTTTGCGATGGCTTTGGTACGATTGTGACCCTCGCAACCCGTTGATAGATAGAAAGGCACTTCAAGGAGCTCGAAATTCATTTAATAATTTAATATAATTAGAACTGAATACTGAGAGGTGCCAAATAAAAGAGAATTATCGAGGCCATCGTTTCTCCCGATATTTTGCTATCACTTTCGAGTTTGGAAGAATATAGAATCGATATAAGAACCACGGAATTAATTAGCTGCAGTCTAAAATTTAGCAGAAATCAACCAATCTATCCCTTTGCTGTACCATGCAAACCACGTGCAGTAGTGTAACGCGAGTCCAACCTCATATTTCCAGCCCTGACCAGACCAAATAATTAAATCATTATCTCATTCTTTAACGCCAAATACGTGACAACGTAATAATTATCTACTTATTATTTCATATACAAAAAGCCTTGCTAAAAAAAAAAGGCCGTTTCGGTGCAAGTTAGCCTACAATGAGAGCATATAAGCTGAGGCAACAGTATGATAAATTGGAATCGTGAATAACTCTAGGACGAGTTTCTCGGATCTCGGACCAACCTCTCTCCGGTCTCGGCCCGGCCCAATTCATGCCGCCATTCACATCCTCGCCCTAAGCTACTTTCAACCCCTCAAACGTATTCGACCCTTCCAATACCAACATACATCACACAAACCGCCAAAATGGCTACAACAACCGCCCAACGCCGTCTCTTCCAAGAATACAGGATGCTCTCCAACAACCCTCCCGAGGGCATAACAGCCGGCCCCGTCTCCGAAGACGATCTCCTCTACTGGGAAGCTCTCATCCAAGGACCAGAGGGAACACCATTCGAAGGCGGTGTATTTCCTGCCGAGTTGAAGTTTCCCAAGGATTACCCGTTGGCGCCGCCGAGTATGAGGTTTTTGGGGGAGGTGTGGCATCCAAATGGTGAGTGTTCCAGGTTCGAGGGGGAAATGTTGGGATGGGAAGGACATATTGGGGAAGATGAGATGATGTGGATTTGTGCTAATAGATGGCAGTTTATCCAAGCGGTCTAGTCTGTATCTCAATCCTCCACCCACCCGGAGACGACCCAAACCACTACGAGCACGCGAGCGAACGTTGGTCACCAATTCAAAGCGTGGAGAAGATATTGATTAGTGTTATGAGCATGTTGGCAGAGCCCAATGATGAAAGTCCTGCCAATGTCGAGGCTGCGAAGATGTGGAGGGAACGGAGACCCGAATATGAGGAGAAGGTTAGGGAGAGTTGTCGACGGATGCTTGGTCTTTGAGGCCCCTCGAATCTCGACGCTGGATTGCGGAAAGATACGGAAGATGGACGACAATGAGTTATGAGAATCTGAGAACACAAATAGGGAGCATCTTTTCTGCCGCATTGTTTGGAGCATGGCGTTATTGGAATTTGGGGATGTTGGGGGAGTCCGGAAGGTCCGGATCATGAACCAGAATAGATGTTGGTGAATGAGGAGTGTTGATGGAATTCATACAACTGGCCACTTGAACTTCTCTGGGAAGCTGGAACTACACCTTCTTCGCTGTCTTTCGAAATTGTGAAAACTATCGTTGGATGTTCCACGTTCACATGCAGGAGGGGGACCGACAATTGGTCTTTGGGGCAACCAGGTTTTGTCTTCGAATTTTAATTCAAGTACCCTATTGCACAGTCACTTTTATTCCCATGAAAATTGCTCATTCAAGACTAGTACATCATTACATATCATCTCCAAAATACCAACCCAATCGTTCTTTCAACCACATTTCAACCAACTCATTCCCGAATATCCGTACTCCTAGCAACATCCTCCCACTCAGCAACAATCCTCTTCTGCCCCTCTAACAACCCATTAATCTCCATCCAAGCATCACTCCCCAGCACCAACCTAGCCGGTAACTCCTTGCCCATAACCTTTCCCTCCCCCCTCATACACTCAACCATAATCTCGCTAGCCTTCTCCACATTCCCCGGTTGTTTTCCATCCTCCTCCTTAATAAACTCCTTCATCGGCCCCATCATACTTTTATACTCCTCTATCTCTTTTACTCCCCATAATACACCGCCGTCTCCTCCTTTGGGGGAAAGGAAGGAAGTGCGGAAATAACCGGGCTCGAAGATGATTACTTTGATGTTGAATTGGCGGACTTCGTCTTTGAAGGATTGGACGAGGCCGGAGAGCGCCCATTTTGAGGAGGTGTAGGCTGAGAAGCCGGGATTGGAGGACCAGGAGGCGGAAGAGCCCAGGAAGGCTATTGTTCCGCTGTTGGAATGAGGGGTCAGTAGTGCTGTTTTCAGAAGCATGCCTCGGGATCTCGGGAGGATGGATGAGAATGAATAGAGTTATCTCAGGAGAAAACAGGATATCAATCCTCTTGAGACGACCTAGAAGGGGAAAGGGGGGGATATCAGAGAACACTCACTGAGATGCTTTACGCATGAGAGGCAAAATCGTGCGCGTGACTGTTATGTGAGAGAATAGGTTCACTTGGAAGTGGCTTTGGAATTGTTGATCGCTATATTCCTGTTAGTTTCTCATTCTCATTCTCACAAAAGCACCCCCTCCACCATCAGAGCAACCCAAATCCAGGAGAAAGAAAAGACTCAAAAACAAACGTCATCTCCTCCAAAGCGCCCGCCGCCGGCTGCCCAGCATTATTCAACAAAAAATCCACGCTTCCACCTCCCCTCTCCACCCCCTCCTCAACAGCCTCCCTGATCTTCTCAGAATCCCAACTCATATCCAACACCAAAGGTATCGCGCCTTTCTCCTCAACCCCCTTTAACTTTTCCTTCGAGCGTCCGGTGGCGATGACTTTATCCCCACTTTGCAGCACTCTCAAAGCAACAGCAAGGCCGAAACCTGAGCTACAGCCGGTTATGAACCATGTCTTTTTTGAGTCTTTGGGGACGACGGGGAGGTTTGGGGTGTGCGATGTGCTGGTGAAGGGGACGGAGGAGTCGAGGGGGTTGTTGTTTGCTTGTTCTGCCATTGTTTATATTTCTGTTTTGTATATCGCTGCACAGTAGGTGGAAAGGAAATGATTCTATTCTTGTATTTATACCACACACCAAGATGATACCCCGCATGTTTGACACCTACCCCTAATCACGATCCCCATGTGCCGATACGCGTGTGCTTCCCTCGTTCCTGAATCCTTCAATGATGTTAATTTGACGGTCCGGTGAACCTTGCTACTTTAGTATAGTCCAAGACCCGAGGAACTGCATCAGCCCAACCCCCCTTTAAAGTTTCGATGGTCTGTGCGATTCTATGATGACAACCGAGGGCGAGGTGATGCTATACAATACAGACGTAGTAGTTGCTGGAGAATGTTTTAACTTTCGTGGAAAGCGAGAATGAGTAGAAGTGAGTTAGCCACCTTCCCGATGAGGCGAAAAACTCCCTCGCACTTCTCAAAAGAGAAATTGACGAAGTCAGGGGATCAAGACACGATAAATCCCTTACCGTATCAAATAACCTAAGAAGAGAATGAAAAATGACACAGTTCACAACATATAAAGGCCGGGACTGAAACGAAATCAACCTCCTAGCCCTATTCTTTCCCTGTAAGCTCGCTTGGGTTGCTCTCTGTTCTCAGTTTCTTCTAAATAAGAATTCATAGAACAAGAAAAAGAGATAATCAAAATATTTCATGCAATAAACCTCCAAGTGACAGACTTCTACTAGTAGGAGTTCCCCAGAAGCAAAGTATTCAGCACGAGTAATGAAAGAACAAGGAAAGGAGTGAGAGAAGATTCATATTTGTATTGACTCCTCTAAATACAATCTCCAACCTGAAGATGCAGCAAAGACAACTCACTATCCCACGCCAAATTCAGATTTTTGTATTCCCCCTAAACGCCATGGTATATGCCGCAGCAAAATCGCACACATCAAGAGTAGCCATCTAAGGCAAAAGCAAAGTCTCAAATCTCGTATCCCATAGTCAGCCTTCATCAATCATGATAAAACCATTTCCTCAATCACCAGTCTTTCTAATCAGAGCCATCCTTCAAGACTCCCACTTCTTAGCCTCCAATCCCTCAGGAGGTGTCGTCTCAAAAGTCCTCGCTCCAACATCCTTCCAATCAGTACTAAGACTAGTCCCATTACTCTCCTGATAACTCTTCATCATAGCCCGTCTCGTATCCGGATCGGCATCCTTATAAAGCTTCTTGAAGAAATCATTTACTCCATCGCCATCGCCATCTGCGTCTGCTTCCTCGTCTGCGCCTAGTTTCTCCCAATCCTTAGGACCGGTTTTCGAAGAGGTAGGGTAGACTGGTGCTTTTTCGATCTTTGGCGCGGGGTTGAGGATTGCGTCGGGGATCTTGGCTGGTTGATCAGTGGCGGTGGAGGAGGGAATGGGTATTGTGCCTTCGAGGGAGGACCATTTTGTGCCAGGGAGGGACTTGTGGAGGATGATTTCGATTTTGTGGGGGGTGATGCGGTAGGAGGATTTGGAGGGGTCGATGGGGGAGAAGAGGGGAGTGGCGTGGTAGGTGTATGTGCTGTTTGAAGGTTCGACTGGGAAATTGATCTCAAGCTGTAAATAGCAATTAGCATCCTTCCTCTTCGTTAGGTTCATAAGAGGGAATTGAAACTTACACTTCCTTCCTCAATCAAAACCTCAGCCTTGTCCTTGGGAACGCCCTTCGCGAAGACCTCAATAGTAACGCTGTTCGTAGATTGATACCACTCCTGTCTAATCTTCTCCTTTGGCGTCGCAGTAACAGTCTTTGACGCAGCAACAAGTGCAGTTGTAGTTGTAGCCTCCGCAGCCTTCTTAACCTCCTTCTTCTTCTCAACAACCTTCTTATCCGGGATCTCAGCAACAGTAGTCTTATTACTCTCCGCCCCCTCACCCCCCTTAGCATCATACTCTTTCGCAACCTTCCCCAACCACATCGTCAATCCCTTCTCTTTCTCATTATACTTCCTGGCCCAATTAAAGCACAATCGCGCATCACCCAGTCGTCCCAAGCTATAGAGCGCGACACCACGTCGAAACTCGGCCGTAGCAATCATCTCGCGTCGCGAACGGGAGACCGCGCCGAGAACCGCATTATCGGCGTCTGCGAGGGCGAGTTCGTGTTGGTTGGTTCGTTGGTAGGCGGTGGAGCGTTGGATGTACCATAGTGGTGAGGGGCTGTCTTCTAGGGCGAGGGTGAGGTGTTTGATGGCGGCGGGGTAATCGGATTTTGCGAGGGCGTCTTGGCCACGGGCTGCGTGGGAAGACATTTTGTGAGGAAGTTGTGTTATCCGATTATTGAAGGTCAAATCAATTAGAAGATAATTTCGGTTTGGGGTTGTTGGTTGTTGGTTGTTCAAGTGATGTAAAAAAAATGGCGGGGAGCTCCAAGAAGGCTGAGGCGCAGGGTTAAAAGCTTCTGGAAAGTTCCCCACAGGCAGCACTAGGCTACCAAATTCACTGTCATAAAATAGAATAGGGATTAGTGGGTAGGAACAGTGACTTTGCTTGTTTATTTGCAAATAAGTGTGTGAAGATTATTATATTAAATTGTTTTCCTAATGCTCCTCATCATTACAATGAAACTCCTACGCTATGTTCAAATCATTCGGTCAAAATTCAAAGCAAAGCAGAATCCCCATAACGCTTGGCAAACATGCCTAGTGCCTTGAAAGGGAAAATGAACTTGTAGTTCGGGTATGAAATCATACAACTTTTGTTGAAAACCCCTTCAATCGCTTCCTGTAACCACTCCCCATTAGGCTGCTGTCTACTCATGATGAGCTTGAGCCCTTTCTCAATAGGTGCTCGATCGGGATAATGTGCTTCAAGTAATGCAATACATGCCCAGGCGGTCATGACTACTTGAGACCCAGTTGGATGCTCAGTATAGACTTTGGTTTCGCATGACTGAGTCAAATTAGCATTGTGGATTGCAGGATTATAAAAGTTGACTTACTCTATAGCTTTCTGACCATCCTCCGTCTTCCATTTGCTTGGAAATTAAGAAATCGCATCCTTTGCGGGAGAATTCGCTGTTCTCGTAAGTTTCGCCAATGCTCGCAAGACTTTCCAATGCAAACATGCCAGCATAGGTGAAGCATATTCCCCAACTACCATACCAGCTCCCATCTGGGTATTGGGCATCCCGGATATACTGCACAGCTCTGGCCTTGAATTCTTTAATTTCCTGAGTCCGATATTTTGGATAATGCTGTGTGAATAATGACAATGCTGTAACTACTGCCGTTGTACATTCTGGGTAGTCATATTCGATCATGATTCGACCAAAGACTTCTGCGGCGTTGAGCATTTCCAACCTTTCAGATCCACGTGTCGGCTCATAAGAAGCACATCCACCAGAAGCGTTCTGGTAGGTAAGGAGCGTATCAATTGCATCGTAAATTCGCTGGTCCTCAAGAAGTTGTGGATATCCAGGCGTTCTCTGGAGAAGTAGCACTGCTTTCAGTGCCTCAGAAATACAGTCACTTACTGCATATCCCTGGTCCTTATTACTGAATGCCCAAGCACCCTTTCGTTGTTGTCTGTAGCATATTGCCTGATCATCGACATTTTCTCGGATTTGTTGGTCGTCGAGAAATTCCAGAGCTTTGGTTAACATTGGTCGCCATTTCTCATCCTCGGCAAGACCTGCATCCATGACTGCTTGGATGAGGAAAGCGGTATCCCAGCACTGTACACCATTGGTGCCATTTACGAGCATTCCCTCGGCTTTAACCCACATAAAATCTGCCATTCGTTCTCGATGTCGTTTAACTGAATATGCGTTTGGTCCTTCTTTGATATAGCAAACGAGTAGATTCATTGGAGCATTTACAGGGGCAAGACAAGAATAATCTGTGTTCTTGTCCTCCATCTGTATCAATTTCCAGACCCAATCTTCAGCCTTCTGCACTAAAGACTTAGTCCTGAAATATGGATAGACATTGACGAGAAACCAATTTGCGGAGTTTAGCAACCACGTCTTGGGATGATAGTTGTCCTTGTGGTATATACTGTTCCGGTTGCTGCCCCAATTAATGGTAGCATATGGTTCGACGAAGAGCTCTTCTCGGAGTTGAAGTACCACTGGTGTCTCTTTGGCTGTCCATTTCCTCGACCATACAAATGACATTGGAAGAAAGACCATTCGCATATGAATCCACCATCTCCAAGGCGCAAAGGGAGCCCAGTCCGGCAACAACCAGAACTCGGGAGGGCATGGGTTTACAATATCCCATTGGCATACCCCAAGTACACTGAGCCAAAACTTTGCCCAATATGGTCCATTTTTGGCACCTCCCATTTTGTGCAAGGTTCCACGAGCTTTCACCATCTTCTCGTGCTCTTCACTCACTCCCAGCAGACGTAATGTGGTATAGTTCATGGCTGTTCCAAAGACTGTGCTTTCTCCTTCGATATGTAGGCCCCAACCTCCATCGTCCGGGTGTGCTCGTGCGAATAAATAGTTCTTTATTTCCGTCCCAATATGATCTGGAATTGGCGTCTCCGTGACGATCCAAGTTATAACCAAGCCAGGAAGAAGAAACATCGGACCACCATATTCGCAGCCCCAATTTCCAGGAGGGAGTTGCAGATGTTCGAAGAATTCAAGTCCATTCTTTACTGCATCGAGGGGGGTCTTGGGTTTGGGTAGGTCGGGGAGGTTCTGGGCATGTTAGCAGATGTTACACTGCACATAGAGAAGTAGAGTTGTATATACAGTTGGCAGACCCAGGAAATATTTGTCTGCTGTTGTTTGAGGCCATTCTTTAGCATCCTCATCATCTTCAAGGTAATGCCATGTCTGTCTTCCAGCCTCGTCCAACAGGCGCCATTTGGAGAAATCGGTACGTTCTTGGAGCTTGGGTTTCTTATATGTGGTGGAGGGAGAATCGTCCAGCTCCAGTGACCGCTTCGCAGCAGGTTTGGAGTAGCTGTTACCGGTGCTGGACTTTACAACACCATTGTCATTTCCTGCAACTGTTTTCGCCATGTTGATTGAGAATGCCAATGGCAAGGAGGAAGATGGAAAGAGAAGTTGAGGGGGAAGCAATCAACTCGTGCGATATTGTACTCCACAACACAACTTGGACCCGACAATCAACCGCGCGGGCCGACCCTCGGAAGCCGCGGAATCCATCCCCCGAGCTCTTCTACCCAAACTGAACGCGCTTAACACCATGCACCAATTTCACGAAATATCCATATCGACTTTCTTCAAATCTCCAAGTCTTTCAATCATTCAGAATGGACTTCGATCTTGTCTCTGAGATCATGAATGGCGGCGCACATGCCCAAAATGACCTACATGGAAATTTGCTATCAGATTTACCAAATAGACCACTAACAGTTCAAGAAGAGGACGCGTCTGCATTGGGATTATCGCGTCGATCCTCACTGGGAGCTGGGCATACGGACAAGGAGAGTCACCGCAGCACTCCCGGGGCTGTTATCTCAAAAATTGAGGATATCTTCGAAGCCATCACGGATTGTCTGTTGGAGGAGGGCCAACAGCTCATGATTCCGTTGAAAAGTCGACCTAATTTGAAGAGCAAACCCAAAACGGAAAATACAGCAAGAACCGAGACGAGAACAGTCACTTTTCCCAACAAATCACCACAAGAAGCACGAAGATTCAGTTGGTTGGCCATCTCCGGTCAGCGCGGGGTGTGAACTGACACGTTGTAGCAATTCTCCTTCGAATTCTCGAGCTATCCCATGAAGCGCTCGTTACTGGAATTGTGACCACCAAGAGGTTTAACCTTTCACTACTAAATTTGCTCTTTTCTTCCCATACTGACACCCAAGCGTAGAGACCTTTATTATCGAGATCCGGAGCTTTTTGTCAAGCAAGCTATTGTCGATCGTTATGTCGACGATATTGCATATACCTTTGGCGTGGAGCGTGATGCTTTGAATGTGGTATGCTCCAACATCAACCTTGAAATCTGGTTTATATCAAAACTCTGATATCCAAAAGGTTGCAGCAGCGAAGGGACTTGTCGCCGGATCTTTCACGATAACCCGGGAAGATGATTCGAGTGTTGATTACTCCGTGGAGAGCGAGGTTTGCAACGGCCCACCCACGTTGCTCATGTCATTATTTGACAAGAATAGGGCGTTTTGGTTCCGAATTCGAAGGATATCTGCAAAGTAAATTTTCAAGACGTGGAATGGATTCTTGTGATTGAAAAAGAGGTATGGCATCCTCATTTAAGTCTTAACCCCTACTAATCGCTCGCCATAGGCAACTTTCCGGACATTAGCAACAAGCAAATACTGGCAGGACTCGTTGGCCGGAAAAGGGATCATCATCACTGTAAATATCATCGGCAACATCTCCCTTGTCCAGTATCTCTGAACTCTCTCTAGGCCAAAGGATACCCCGACATCCAAACCCGCCAATTCCTCCACCTCCTCTACACCAAACACCCCTCAACTCCAATCTTTGCCCTAGTAGACTTCGACCCCGACGGTCTCGGAATAATGTCAACCTACAAACACGGTTCCGTAGCGCTCGCTCACGAGTCAAATCTCGCCGTACCATCCATCCATTGGCTCGGAGTCCGAAGTTCTGATTTCCTTCACGCAGACGAAGATGTCACGGGACTGTTGAAAATGACACCTCGAGACCGGAGAATCGCGGGAAAGATGCTGGAGAAAGAAATGTTTGAAGAAGGGAGCTGTGAGAGCGAATGGAGGAGGGAGTTGCAGGTTATGTTGATGTTGAATGTGAAAGCTGAGATCCAGATTTTGGGGAATGGGGAGAGGCTTGGGGAATGGCTTGATGGGGAGTTGAAAGATGGCATTGGGAAGGATAAGATGTGAGTTAAATGATATTGATGGGATGAGTGGCTTGTAATTAGCAGTGGTCAGCTTGCCTTGCTACAGCTTGTGCGTGATAGGGACTTTCCTCAGCTAAAAGAGAAAGATATGGAAGTATTAGAACGACGGTCCTCGAGGTTTCTTGGTCTTTTCTGTGTAGCAATCCTGTATTATCGAGGAGAAAACTATTGCATGATGGGGTTGGCTTACTCCCAAAGAGTTAGACAAAATGGGGGTGAAGATATCCAACCTCCTGGAATAACGAAGGCCGGTTATCGGAGGGACCGGGTCTTGCCTTCCCTTCTTGCTCTCCTCGTGAGGATTCAGAGGGAAGGAGAGATCTCAAGTCCAGTCCATTGAGGCTGTCAAGACGAGAGATCGCAGAGAAGGAACGACCTTGCTCCCTCTTTCAGATCGCGAAAACGGCAGTAAGTAGCTCGTTGTTCCTGAGAACCTGAATCTGTATTAGTGCTGTTTTTACTGTTCATTCCGAGAGTTAGGAGGATGATGATAATCCTAACACAGTCCCAACCTCCTTGAATTTGAATCTGAAGCAACTTAAATGTGGGAAGACCCCAAAAGAATTTTTGTTGGTTCTTACAGCGGAATTATGTCGAAAAGTAAGAGATTCGGGTTCTTAATAACTCTATTTGTTGCAATATGAAAAATGACGGGACGCAACGAACTACTTGGGAAATACAACACTTGATATCCATTTGAAAACAGTCTTATTACAAGTATAATAGTTTACTGCAATAGAATAGGAAACAAAATTAATTAGAGAAGACTATTGATAGGTGACCTACCAACAGCCGTTCAAAAACGCCTACTATTTATCGGTAACCTACGAATAGGCCCGACACGAAAATTTTCAAGAGAAGCTTGCTATTCGTGGGTAGCCCAGGAATAGCTACAACAAAATTCATTTGAAAAAAAAAAGCCTTGCTATTCCTAGGTAACCTAGGGAGAGTATCGTCAAGAAATTTTCTACGAGAGGTTTGGCTATTGAAGGTTACCTATGGACTGTCGAAAACCGAGAGTAGCTGATAGTAGACAACCTATCAACACCTGCTATTTGTAGGTAACCTACAAATAGTCCCGACAGGAAAGTTTTCCAAAAGACTCTTACTATTCGTAGTTAACCCAGGAACGTCTACAACAAAAGTAATTCCTGAAAACTTTTGCTAAGACGTCTAGTTATTTATAGGTTACCCATGAATTGTCTAAAATGAGAATGGCTGTTGGTAGTTGACCTGGCAACAGATATTCAGCATCTCAAACTTATCTTCTAGATACTGACTCCGACAACGAGAAAAGCACCACGTCCGTACAAATTCGAGTAATAACCGCTAGCAGTGGAGGAAAGAAGGAGTGCCGATGTTTGCCTTTTCATCTTTTGTTGAGATTCACAGAAATCACCAAATAGGAAGTGATGTGCGGTATAACATCTAATCACTATATATATACTCTCAAGTCCATCACCATATACGCAAAAGGCAACCCATCTCGGGTGCCGGGTATCAATAATTTATAACTCCAAGAACCCAATGCTCAAAACCAGATTTCCATGCTAAAAGAACACCTAGAATGCAACGCTCAAAAAAACAATGCGCAAGAAAACTCCACCCTCATTGCCTTCCTCTACAAACACACAAAAACCCCCACCGCCAGAAACCCCAGTCCCACCATCATAAAATCAACACTAGTCCTCCACCCCGCCGACTTCGTCGGACTCGCACTCGGTAAACCCACAATCGAAGCCGTGGGAGCAACTCTGGTGGATGGAGTAACGGATATCACAATTGTGGTAGCCCCGTTTCCATTCGCGTTGAAAGCTGTTGCATTCCAGCCTTGGAGGGAGGCGGTGATTGTTGTGTAGGGGGCGAGGCCGGAGGGTGAGGATGAGGTGTCTATGAGTATTTTGGTGGGGAGGGGTGTGGTGGCGGGCAGGGAGAAGGAGGGAGGGAGGGAGGTGAGGTTCCATGAGGGGGCGGAGGTGTTGCGGTGCCCGTAGGTGAGGGGGGATGTTGGTGTTGGGGAGGATGATGAGGTTTGGTTTGTGCGTGTGAAGGTGGGTGATGAAAGTGTGGTTGAGTTTGTCAACGACGGTCGGAGGGTTGGGTAGGAACTTGAGGTGTTGCGCGATGAAGTTGCAATAATTGTTGATGAACCGTACAAGGACGTAGTTGAGAAGATAGAAGACGACATCCGTGAAGAGGGACGACTTGGGTTGTTGGTATTGTTGCCGTCCAAGGCCCAAACTTTTGAGACGAGTCCTTTTGTGCGTGGTGTCAGACGAAAAACACCACTACATGTTTGAGAATCTGGCCCCGCACAAAATGTACAATATCTGCTTTCTCTGCTTCATTATTAGCTCGTGAAGGATCAATGTATTCAAGGGAATATGCTCACCCATCATCCTCAGTCTGCCTCACATGATACAACACACCAGATTTCGCATTTAGAAATTCGGCTTCTGAATCCGTTGCCCCGTTGAATATCGCAGATGAACTACAATTCAGAAGTATTTGTGAAAGTTGAATTCGAGGTGTCCATTCCACTATCGCCTTGTCCCCATCCACAAACTCGTAGTTGAACTTCCCCGGCACGGGATAGAGAAACTTCAAAGGAGTCGACTGCGCCGCAACATATGAAGTCATAAACGGTAAGGAAAGCAGTAACAGTTCTAATGAGAAAAACATGATGAAGGAAAAGATGACGAGCGAGAGGTTCTGTTTCGAGGACCAACAAAAAAGGAAAAGAAAGGGAAAGGACGAGACTGAAGGAAGGGATCAAAACACTTTTGAAGGATGAAAAAAGACCCGCAGCCGCGAACAAACCAACTGTATATATGGAACACTTGTTCTTACTCACATTCAGGCGTTCATCAATGCGGCGGTGGCAGCGAGGTGACGAACAATGGCTGACGACGGAGAGAATCCTGAAGCTTGGTGTTAAGGACACAGTCAGCCCTGTTGCTAAATATTACTGCGCTTTTGGTGTTCTTCTCTAGCGCATGCGGTACTGATCAGAGCCGATAGGGCAGAGTTGACGCACACCTTACTGCGCTGGGCATAATGCTTATGGTGTTGGTCGTTTATGTGTGGCTGTGGCAGCCACCCGAAACTATGAAACCGTCTATTTCGAGGTGGGCAATCCTTCAGGTGGGAACTGGAGTATATGACGATTGTTGTTCCCATCTCTACATCAAGTTTCTTAGAACAAGGTGATGGTAACGGGTGATGTTGAGAAGTAATAGTTGATGTTGTTGCGAGGAAGTTGTTGTTGTCGACGAGAAAATTGCGACAGCCGAAGACCCCATGAGCCCCTGAAGAAAATCGCCAGGGCTGGATGCTCCCCGTGACACGCCGGTGAGGCTCTGTAGACTTCTCACCAACCCTTCTCGTACAGTCCAACCAACAAAACCAGCCAACACAATCATCGATGGTGGCAGGAATGCGATCATTCTGTTCCTTTTCAAAAACCGGTCTTCTGTCCTTTTGTATTCCGTCCACGCACCCAACCCCAGTCGGTGTTGCAAGTGTCATAACTGAATTGTTTCTTGAAAGGGGTATCTTTTTTGGAGAAAAATCACCTCAGTTTCTTGATTTATTTTCCTCGGTATGTTGGATTACCTTGGTCATTCCTTAATTCTTACCTCCCAGCTCCGAATTTGAGGCACAAGGGCCTCTTTCCAACTTCTTCAGTTCTTCCCAATACCTCAATGCTTTCACAAGCCCAGCAGTCTGCGAAAGAGCACCACATATAACCAAAACATGCATAATCTGATGGCTAGAGCCATATATATCAAACCGACGAGGATACCATCTTTTTGGAATACGCGCAGCATAAATGACTGTACCGGTTCTGTTCAAGATCCCAAGTCCGATGAAGTGTGTTAGTGACATACGTTCATTCTGAGTCTTCCAACCATTCAGTAACACTCCATGGATTGCGGGTATGAAAATGGATAATCCTAGTATCCCATACATCATGGAGCGGAAAGATCGGTATCTTGGTGTGCGAAATATCGGTCGCATGATGAATACTCCACAGTCAGTAGCTGAGATGGTCACCTAGGGATGTCAATTTCTTATCTAGACTGTTGACTTTAGTTTTAAGGAGTATTACCATTGTCCAGTAGAGGCAATGTACTTTTGAGTTATAGTAGAAGCCAAAATAGTCACTTGGGACTGCGGAAGCCCAGATGACAATGACAATTCCAAGATGGTCAAGCTAGTTTCCTAACTGGTGGACCTCTTTGCTGTGGTTCGAGTATATGTAGAAACTGCAGCGAGCAATTCAACGATATATTCTTAGGGCAGTTTTGAGGTTCATACATGCTAGAACAGGCAAAGCAAATGACTACCCCAGAGAAGAAGATTGCAAGTGCGAGTCTATATTTTTTGCTGTCATGGGCGGTTTCAAAGATTGAATCAGCCAGGAAAGTCGAGAATAAGAAGGCTCCGAGGAGGTGAGACCATATATTTACTTGAATGTGTTAGTTAATGGGTCTCATGGGCTTGGTTCCGGATACCTACAACAGCAAAAATTTCAGACTTACTCATTTCATTATGCAACCTGAATATGCTTAAAAATATAGAATTCGAGACTTGTCTTAAATAAACATCAATTGTTTTTTTCCTTACTTTGAAGGAGTAAAATACCGATAGCCTGTCAACACATACTCGTTGTCTCTGGGACATAAGTTAGAAAAGTCAGAGATGTCGGATGGGAGAAAGCAATTACCTCTGCCACTCGTCTAGACAATATTAGCCCATGAAAAACGGGTAATCTTTCAAGAGTATGCTTACACAACTCTTGCCATTCTACCAAGTCCTCGTTTTCTGCACCTATAAGCATTGGTGAGTGAAGGTGTATCTGGATTTTCTCAGGCGACTCACGCTGACTCTGCTTTGATGACGAGTCTTTTCGCCTCCTATTACGGCTTTTTTTATTGCTGTTTCATGACTTAGGTCCTAGAGTTGAATAACTATGATGCTATTTTTTGCTTTGTTGTCTTGTTTGAAGATTTGAAGCAACAGGATCAGGTGTTGGTGAAGAATGTTGGAGGCATGTTGGCAAATATCTAACACTTTGATCCATTCACACCTCGAGAGTTGACAATCATTCCTATCCCCTTCTCGCCTAGCATGCAGCCATGTTCAAATAATTTCAGTGAATGATGTTCTTGTAAAAGTGTAGGGCAAGAAGTCTTCGTCTGAGCGAGCGCATTTCAAGCAGTGAGAATGAGGCTCCACCAGGGGAGGCAGGAATACGTGACTGGTGAATATTAGAGCAACTCTCCTCTACTCCTACCATTGTCCAACCAAGACTCGATGCATCAATTCTCTTATTCCGAGAGGCCCGAATAATTAAGATTATGTGCTCTTTATTCTTCCAGGAGAGGGTTAGTGCTTCGAAACTACAGTCACGAATTCCTGCAGTCCCTGGTGGTGCTAACAGCGAGTGCTTTCGTGTTTGTTACACAAAATTTGTGAAAAAGCTTTCTATTAAGATAAAAGCTGGTTCAAATTGAGTGTGTTGAAAGTTTCTTCTTCTATGGCTTTGCTTTTTTGGTGGCTGAGTAAAGCCACTGTCTCAGAGCCCAGGTAGCCTCGGGAGAAGCCTCAAGATAACCGCCCTCAAGCTACCTCAAAAGGCAGAAGTTGGCACGTATCTTTCGTTTCGGAGCTTCTCCATCTACATTCAAAAAAATGTGCTGAAATGGAAACTTCAATTCCTCCCGCAGATTGTAAGTTTTGTTTCTCTTCGCCAGATTCAGCTGCGATTCTAACTTCGTAAAAGCAGCGTCCGCCTTGCCTCATGTCTCATGGCAAACCATTTTCTGGACGCTGGTGCCTCTAGCCATAAATTCCATGTCACAGCCAGGCGGCCGAGTCTGTGGATTACCAAGTCGTTATCGGACGTATTTACGATGCTCGCCGTTCGTTTGCTTTGCAGACTCAATCTCCAACTTGATGTGGATGGTTACCTTGGTCTCGTATCAGAAGGTATCATTCATGGATGCTCTGGGAATATTATTACACAAACGTTTCAGTGAGAGCGGAGTCCGAAGAATACTGGCCCCCAATGAGTTCGAAACCGAAGGAATCCAGGTATTAGAGAGAATGACCTGGCTCCGATGGTTATGGTTCGTGCTTGGGACACTGCCTCCAGCAATCAAACTCTTAGCTATGAGCGGCGTGGGCTGGGCTCAAGTATGGGGGATATTGTTCCTGTCATCATGGCTTCTCAATGAGTTTCTCGTCATTTTCGCCACGTTAAATCAAGACAAGTTCACAATATCGAGATCGGGAGTTATATCTTGGCCTGGTTACGAGCAATCCACCACAGCCTCGGGGTATAAGCAAATTGATAAACTCCTCAGTTTTGCAGATATCACTCTCGCAGTCATAGCCTTGAACGCCCACATTGTTATGATGAACGGTGTCTTCAGAGTAGTCTCACGAACAACAAACGCTTTCCCTCTGGGACATTTAGGCTATTATTATCCACTTGCAGCTTCGAATACTCTGGAGCATACTTCTACTTCTACTCCTACGATCACTGTATCGAAAATCGTCGTGGAAACAATCACTGCAAGACCATGGTTCTCAAGTCCACCGTGGCCCAATCCCACCTTCGCTTCCGAATTGGATACCCCACCGTATGTCTATGATCACTATACGGCGCCGGATTATCAACTTCGCGTAATTTTCGTTTTGCTGATGGGAATAATAATGCTCAATGTTCTTTACCCCCTTCGAACTATTAGTTTACCACTCATCTTATTTAGTTTATTCTATTTAATGATCGCCAATTCCGCCGCAAACCTTGCGGCCGTCGGGACACTTTCCTATACAGAATTATACGTCTTCTCTATTTCATTTTTATTGATTCCTTTCTTTATTCTTTTGCTAAGATATTTGGCCCGTCAATCTTCCGTCCTAGGGCAAAATCTTTTAGTGATGTCTCGAGACGAACATGGGGATCTAAGAGTTGATTATGGTGGATGTTTGGCACTTGTATTTTTTCTTTGTACGGGTTTCGCGACTTTGGTTTGGTATTGTTATGTTTTTGATGCTTCTGGTACTTCTGTCCCTGTTTGGACTGGTGTGTTTGGGTAGTTTTGTGACTTCCTTGGTAGTGTACTTGACTATAAATATTATTATCTTGATAAATCTAGAAGAAGTGCCTGCAGTTCAGACTTCTGGAGCTATATTACAAGGTTCCCCTTTCTATGGCATGTTGGTGATGTTTCTAGTAAACAGTTGTTGACTCTAAGGTGACTCCAACGGGCTTGCTAATTACGAGTTGTTCGAAGTGACTCGGTTATTTGCACACCCTTTCTAAATTGGAAGACTTCTGAATAGGGATATATTTGCGATTGAGCAGGTTCTTAGCACATAGTCAGAAACTGAATGCGATGTGTTGTTCTTGCATCAAAGTTTGGCTTTCGCCTCAGAAAGTGTAAACAGCGACTCATTGGAGACCTAAAATATCATTATAAGAGAGAATCTCTCCTAAACTAAGAACACTGGTCTCAATCGCATAAGGAAAACTAACTAAGAGTACTTTTGTGAATTCTCCGTACTTCAAAATGGAAATGAGATTCTCCAGCTCAACCATCATTGCTATTTTAGCAACTGGTATCCTATCCGCGCCGGTGGATAAAACAACCAAGCCTTCGCCAGGTACTGTTGACCACGATTCTGCCAATGATGATCGACCAACTCATATTTAAGGGGTTGGGGACACCGTACTCATTGTTTGCGGCAGAATTAAGGGCGAGGATAGATTGTGTGAGGGCGTGCAAACTGATGGCTCCTGCTGTAAGCAAACCCCCTGCTCTCTTCCCCGTACTCAAGTTGCAAATTGAAGTGATTTCAAGATGACTTTGTGCACTGGTGGAATAATGACAGCGTGACTTCTTTGAATCTCACTGCGACAATGTCAGCTCGGCCAGGCAATACGTTTTGGTTCTATTGGTATGTGAACAAGATTTACTATGAAAATTTATCGTCTCTCGCAATAGAGAGAGCTATGTACACATAGGATGGAAACTAATGTTTATTCAGAGGTCGCGATTGCAGCGGTGATCATATATGCTTTGCGCAAGACGCTCGGAACTTGAAAATTGAGAAGGCTGATGGTAATAAGAGGGACGATGCTAGTGGTGCTTTGAGCTGCTCTTTAGATTTCAAGTAGCACCATTCAGATAGCCGAACATGGATGCGAAGACTGATGGAAACAGTATGGCATACTGGAGAGGTTGATGTGATGGAAAGCGGAGACTTGGTTAGAAATGTAAGAAGAATAGAATTAACTTGAACCTTTGACCGAAAATTGACTGAGAAATCCTTTTTAGCCAATCCACTTGCATTACCTTTCTAAGCGTACGTTAAATGCCACTGAGAATTGAGACCCGGTGCCTCCAGTAGTTCGTTGAATTTGCATGTTGGTATTGATTAAATTTTTGGCTCTTGTTTCGGACTTTTGCGTCTAGAGCATGAAAGCAAGTGCCCCAGCGGGACTTCAACACGTATATATGCTACTGAAATTTCCTATCGCCCAACCAACTGAGCGTCCCGACAACAACTCTAAAGCCCAAGCGATATTTTGCCACCGGCCTTGATCGTTCACATCTCCAAATATAGTCCCATCTCCCACTAGGTCATCGTGGTGTTAAGTTTGTAACACTTATCCTTCGGAATCGATTCGTTCTGATCCCACTAACGAGGAAAATTAGTCCTGCGTAACTTTGAATGAATCTAGCACCTACATGTTCGTGGACACAACCATCAACCCAACGCCACCTGTCTGTAGTCGAATATTGCGCGTACGACATATTCGTACTGGCATCAAAGCACCAAGCGGTATTCTTCTCTGTTCCTATCTTGTTTCCGTTGCAGAAAAGTGGCCAAATGGTGTTTGGTCCATCGGCGTATCCTTGGTGGTGTTGCTAATTTAAATTCGAGGGTTAGCGAGAATATTGGTCGTGCAACAGAGATATAAATAAGTCAAGCAAAACATGAAGAATAATTGAAAGAAATAGACACCGTCAAATGAGATCAAAACATCGACTTACCTTATAAGTTGAATCAATCAATGAAAACATCGTCCTCGGGTCCCCATCAACCACAAATGCACGATAAAACTTGTAGGCCCTCGCCGCTGTTTCCGCCACAGTAACAGAAGAGTTCGCTTGACAGATGATCGGTGGTGTTTTCATACTACACAAGTTCTCCCTCTTCTCAAGTGCTCCATTGGTGGTGATGGATGGGTCACTGGTTGGATAAGCGAGCCCAGTGATAGGTGCTAGAATACCAACGGAGAATAATAGTGCGAAACGCATTTTGATAGTATTGGGGCTGTAGTTTGAGAAAATTAGGATTTCTTGTATTTTTTTGAGTGCAGAGTAACTATATAGCCATGTGAATTGTAACCCCGCAGATGGAACCTTACTTTACCATCGTCAGAAGGCGGATAAATAATTGAACGACACTTTAAGGTGAGGATTAGCCACTTCCGGCGCCTTGGTTTTTAATCTAGAGACAATCTACGCAGATAACCATAATAGAAGACTATTTCGTTGATGAAAGCACGATTATGATAGGTTGAAAACTGTTTACCACTATGTGGGGCGGACCATTATGGTTCCGTAAATTTTGTAGAATAGGGGGGTAAAGCTCAAGTTTTCGAGATGCCGGAATTTCCAAGCCACGATCAACTGATATCAGTGCAACGCAACGAGGAATTCTATTGGCAAATCTCGGCATATTTCGGTAGTTATGGAACCATGAATTCGAGAAATCCATTTAGGCAAGTGTTTGCCAGAGGTAAATGACTTCGGCTAATATAAGCAAGACATGTGATTAACAGCTCACTTTGTATTTGAGATGAAGAATAATAAAGACGTTAGATCTGAAGGGACATTCCACCTCCGTGGATGAAGCGTGATTCAGCCATGGAAATAGAATAAGACTCAAAAATATCCGCGACCTTATTCGCTACTATCCCATCCTTACGAGAAGATATTTCCTCAATAGCATTTGCAATTGTTTTAATTAACAAGAGAACATAAATTTAGCGAAACTACAGCCAGGGAAATGAGTCTATTATTGCAATTAATCAAGAGCGAATCAAAGAGTCTCGTCCAAGTTATGGTTCTGTCAAAAACTAGTTCCCTAGGAGTGATGTCGGGCGGCAACTCGTTTCTCGAAGTCAACCTCAGATACTTGTCTCTAAAACTCATACTTTCCTAACACGAACCCTTCTCTTTTTCCTCCCCCTGCGCTCATTCAAATCCACACCATCATTTCCCTGACCGGACGCACCCTCACTTTTCTTCCCCAAACAACGTCCCGGAAACCAAAACCCCAGAAGCAAAACTGCCACCAAAATAGACACAAACTCTAACCCACAAAAGAACCCCTCAGACGTAAATAGCCTACTCCTAACCCCCTCCGCAGTCTCCACGAGTCTAAAAACAGTCCTCAAGTAAACACAAGCAATAGCCGTACAAAATGCAACCAAGAAGCCCCTCCATCCTTTTTTCCAAACCACCCCTATAGCCTGATAGAGAAATACACAAAGTAGGATGATGAAAATAGAGAAAAAAAGGACTTGGAAAGCCAACCCTGCCGTGAGAATGTTATTCCCCGTATTAGGGTTTCTATGATTACTCTCCGCAGACCCTATCATTGCCGCCCCGGCGATCTGGAGGATGGTGCAGACCACATCCGCAGAAATGAAAACCCAGAGGATAGTCTTTGGTTTTAGACCTAACGGAGAATACTCTCTCCCCACTCTGTTGATCAAAACACTCAGCACGACATAAATTCCCGCAGAAATAAAGACAGGGGCCGTAACAATGAAGAAATACTGAAGGACGAAGTAAATAACAGAATAAGGATCTTTATGCGCAGAAAAGGAGCGGAATATGTAGCCCAGGATTTCTAAGATGAGAGCGATGGGGAGAGTGGCGAAGTACCATGTTCGGTAGTAGATGACCTGGACGAGGTGGATGAGGAGGAGGATGCTGAAGAGAACGGAGGCTGAGATGGCGAGGGGGTATGAGGGGGTGTATCCGTATATAATTATTGTTGCGCTAGGATGGGTTAGTTTATTATTTTTGGGAGAAAAGGGGTAACTTGCTCATTTGGACCCATGGGATTGGGGAAGTTGGGGTCGATATACCCAGCAGCGGGAGCCATTTTGAGGACTTGGTTTGCTGGATTTGTTTGGTGAGAAGTATGCCTTTTAGATATCGAAACTTGTTCCTAAGAAAATTGGATGTTCAGATGTGTGGCTTCAATGGTTTCATATGAGAATAATTCCTTTTTATCAACTCTCAACATACAACTCTATGTACTCGAGAAAATCCTCAGCTCTGCGCAAGGCTCCTCGTAATCAACCAGAAGCACAAGAATTTCGGAATCGGAACATCTCTCATTGACCGAGAAGAGCAAAATAGAAGCGCAATTGACACTCACCAGTTCACAATAATCTCACAATATAAAAACCAGCCACACAAAGTGACGTACTCACATCCCAGTCTATTTCATAAGAACAGTTATCATTGGACGCCCAGAGTCATCAGAGTCTTGGCTCAACTATGAAAGGGATGAAATTATGATTGGACGCCATCTATGGCTCACTAACAATTCAATGGAATCTTATGATTGGCACAGAAGAAGACAGCAAGCCGAACCGAGGACGAAGCTGAAAAGAAAAATAAGCATCGAGGAACATTACACCGAAAATGTCAGATTGCGGTATGGTAGGCAGAGAAGAGACATACGAAACATTTACAGGCTCATCGGAAGATATTCTTTTGTACGCCCCGATGTTGAAAGGCGTTTGAAAAGACATTACGCGGTTCCTACAATAGAAATGCGCGACCAATATGTTGATTATCATTTCTGTTGGGAAAATCGTAAACACGTTTTCGTATCTAGCAAATTTAGAGCAGCGGGTTAACCCCTCAGATAGTACTCCAAGTCATCCAATTGTAGAGCAGGACATCCAGAAATGCAGATGGGCTTCAAAGTGGCGCCCCGTTTAAACACACATGGCTTCAATACCAAACGTTGATTCGCATATCCGACCACAAGGAAGCTTATCGCTTCTTTATACATATGAGCTGAAAGTCAGAGGTGTATTTGCATGCTCTTGTTGCCTCGAGGTGGCACACCATCTGTTGTCATATTTGAAGAGAAGCTACAGTTTCAATTGCCAAAACAACTTCGAAGTCAAGCTAAACCACACCTTTCAGTTCCCCGACAAACAAAGGCAGGAAAAAACAAAATGAAAGGCGTCATTCTCGACAAAGCCGGCGGGAATTACACCCTCGTTGACAATCTCGAACAGCCAAAGCCAGGAAAGAACCAGATTCTCGTCAAGTCTCTCGTGGCGGGATTGAATCCGGTGTAAGTTATCTCCAATGCCCCTACCTGACATATCCAAACTGCTTACGTACCTTATAGCGAGGGTTTCCAATTCAACGGGATTCTAGTAGACTCATGGCCCATTATTCTGGGCTGTGATGCCTCAGGGACCGTTGTCGAAGTTGGAGAGGGTGTGACCAAATTCAAGAAAGGGGATGGTGTGTTCAGTTGTACCAGACTTGGTGCGCCTGGATATGGAACTTTCCAAGAATACGTGTGTTGTTGTTTTGCAGAACTTAATTGGAGAAGCTGATGTCTTTAGTTTCTCATGGACGAGGCCCTCACGTTCAAGAAACCTGACAATATCACCAGCGAGCAAGCTGCTACTATCAGTGTTGGACTCTTGGTAAAAAGCTCCTTGTAATATACATCGCGTGGAAACTTACAGTATCGACAGACCGCCGCTCTCGGTCTAGTCAGTGGAACAAAGATCGCTCTCGAGACACGAAAGGTTGATGACAATTCCGAATGGATTGTCGTACTCGGGGCAACAGGAGCTGTCGGACAGTCTGCTGTGCAGGTAAGTCGCAAGCAAAAACATTGTCAAAAGGGAACTCTGACATACTCATAGCTTGCAAAATCGTGTGGATACAAAGTGATTGGAACATGCTCACCATCCAACGACGAGGTGACTTGCATCCTTCAAATCTTTATGTCAAATTGATCCGACTAACTATTGCCAACAGCTAATCAAAAATCTGGGTGCCGATGCTACCGTGAGCTACAAAATCCCCGAGGAAGAGCAGCTCGGTCAGATGGCTTCCATCACTAACGGAAACTTCACTCGCCTATTCGACGCCAGTTCCGTGGCCGGGGAAACTGGCATGAAGGCACTTGCCGAAAAGGGGGCTCAAGGAAAGCAGAAATATTTTGCGACAACCAATGATTGGTAAGGAAAGACCACGTTCTGTAAAGAGAGAAATATTTACGTTAACCTAGGACACCACTGGACGCCCAAAAGGACATCGAAGTATACATGATACATCTAGGTCTTATTGGCAAGTCAGGCGGGAAGGAAGCCGATTCCGTGAATAAGGACATGGAAAGCTTCATTCCGAAGCTGGAGAAGTTGCTTGAATCCGGGGCTTTGAAGCCTATGGAATATGAGCAGGTGG
The DNA here is from genome assembly GCA_001414455.1 of Hymenoscyphus fructigenus. NCBI lineage: Eukaryota > Fungi > Ascomycota > Leotiomycetes > Helotiales > Helotiaceae > Hymenoscyphus > Hymenoscyphus fructigenus. The sequence goes on along the minus strand of LKUV01000202.1, from coordinate 27,325 downwards.
GAAGCACCGGTGTTGGGGAAGTTTTGAAGGGACTCGAAGCATTCAACACCCGAAAGAGCGACGGCAAAAAGCTCTTAGTGAGAGTGGGCGCGGAATGATTGAATGCTTCTATTCTCTTCTTGAATTTCTGATCCTCAAAATTGAGCATGTTTTCTAAACCTTGCTGCTCTTGAAAAGGCAATGACCAGAGAGCGGATAGGTTGATCAAGACAATGAAGAAACACAGATTGGTTGTCTCAGGTTGAATTGAAAGACTGGCGACACCCTATCCCTCGAGACTTCCATCAGAGTAGTATTCAAAGTCCTTTGGTAATGGTGCTTCTTCCTTCGTTTTTGTATGATCTAGAAGCCGAAATGGATTTTGCTTGCTCTGAGTGCCAGTCGCACTTGACATCGACACCGAAGTCCCGGGAACGACTGTGGAAGAAGGTAAGCCATTCCGAACATTTTTTGTCATGAAGGCGGCCCATTCCCATGGCCGTGAACAACCACCTGGCAGTGAGTTGAAATACTCCCAGCCCATAACCCCGCCAAATCCCGGATATCTTGACTTTAAGGTAATCAAGACTTCTTGTAGCACCTCAAATGGTACCCATCCGCTTCCGTTTCCGGGATTAGTGACCATTCCTATTACGATTTTATCCGCTGGGTATCCTCTTGCGACCATAAGATCGTAGCCATCGGTCTTGCTCAAGTCGCCCCATCCGCAGTAGAATTGTGTGTTATAAAAGCCAATCTGCTTCCCCCTCATTACTTCGAGTGCCTCGTAGCTAAACCCGCTCAAGTTGTGTTTCGGATCATCAGACATGAGGGCCGCTGCAACTGGTGCCAAGGTAATTATGAAGTCGTCTCCGAAGTCAGATTTCAGGCGGTCAATTAGACGTAGGACACCAGCCAGAGACATTGGTTCTTCCACGTCCAAATCCAACCCATCGAGCCCGCGTTCTCGTACCAGATCTCGCAGAGGGCAATAGTATGATTCGAATGTGGTTTCGTCGAGGTCGAGTCGCGTGAAGGAGCCCTTGGCTGCGCCGCCTAGCATTCCAAGGACTTTGATTCCCGACGCCTGGAGCACTCGAAGCTCCGCCCAAAGAGTGACATATCGTGGATCATGAGGGACATTATCATTCTGCAGATCCATCAGCATATGTCCAGAGCACCGAAGAACCAGGACTAACCAACCAAAGTTATATTTCCAGGCGGGTCGTTCAGGTGTATGGCAGCTACGTTGACATGGGTTACGGAGATATTTGGTTCAGTCAGGATTGGGAGGATAGAGCATGAGGTTCCGTCGGGGTTGTGCTGAGTCTGATAATATATGACGATTCGAGGAGTGTGAGAAGGTGGTGGTGGTATGGGAGACATTGGATGATGCTGACGAGGTGGAAGAGGGACACGGAGAACGGTTGTGTACTTGCCCTCGACCTGGCTTGCGGGGGACAGGAATAGACCCCACCATGTTAACCGCTCAACCAAGAAAAATCGGAAAAACATATTAAAAACACAACCTCCTATGATATTATTCCTTTTGGTGCCACAATCCTGGCTTCGTCAGGTACTAATAGAGACTGGCCGTGTTCATTTTATGGGCACCATGATTGGACTTTAAATTGAAGTTTACCTGCCTGCATTTACTTGCCTCACATACTACAACGAAGAACGAAATATTCAACCTCAACAATTCAACCATCAAGAAGTGGAAAGGCTTACCGAAAATAAGAATTAAGTGAGAAGAAGAATGTCTATTGATCTCGCTCCTTTAGTGCCACAATGCTATCTTTTTCAAATACTGGCCACCATCTCATTCCAGAACCAAACTCCTCATTTCGTTACAAAGGAGTGAAGATTAAATTGAAGCACGTTCGTTTTAGACCTCAACTTATCTGTTCTCCCTTTTTAACACAGCGCGCAATGCGGCGACAACGGCTAGACGAGGGCTCCTATATTGCAGGTTACTTTATTTTGTTATTTTTCTGGGCTTAGGGAAAAGGGCTCAAGATATTCTACTTGAGTCGTCATATTCACGATACAATCTGATATTTAGTCGTTGAACAAACAATATCGCAGTCAGTATCCGATGAGAGGTGTAAATTCGTTCATTGTCTTCTTGCTTACTCTAACCTCCCTTTCCGCTACAACCCCCCCCCCCCCATACCAATCCTCCTTCTGCCTCAACAAGTATCACTCCTGTTGTCACACCACACCAGTCTACCGCGGTCTCATTGTCCACGTGAAAAGCGTCGGAATGAGCTGATTTGCTAGTCCCAATCATAGTCCTTCAAATCCCAGATTCCCGGTGAGACAATGTCGCACTTAGGATCTTTGCCCCCGCAATTATGCTTACTGGGTTTGTGAGCTCTCATTATTTTTTGAAGGACGTTAGATGTATGACTTACTCAAAGATACAGCAGCCAGTTCTAGGGGGGTCGCTTCCAGCAGGAGGATCTATGACTCGGAATGAAACGATTTGCTTATCCCAGCCGTTACCCAAACTCACTGGAACAATGTTAGCATTTAAGTAGAGCCTGAGAGTGCTGGCACTAGAGACTAAAGAGGGATTGGTTGAAGTGAAGTCACGTACAGCAATTCTGGAAGGGAGTTACAAGTGTCTCGTTCCTTCCACCAAAGTTCTTTTCATCGAAGACTTCGAGCGCTGCTTGACCGACGGTAATATTAATACGGCGTTCAAGGCGGTGGTCGGTTGGTGAAATGGATTTTCGGAGTGCATTGGAAAGCTCTGGGGCTGCCAATCTTATAGCAGAAGCTCAGTTTGATTATGAATCGTAACTTTTCTGCATTCCATGTAAGTTTACAGTATCTACTCATTCCTAGCTTAGATTTACATCATTGCTAGCACGAAAAGGTGGAAACACGTTCTTAAAGCTAGCGGAATCTGTACTGGAAAGATTGTTTGAAGAGAAGTATCATGTTTTTAGGAAAGACAAATCTTCTTACACATTTTTACACCACGGGCATGCAAATCATATTCAGCAAGTAATGCTTCAATAACTCTTTCCGAACCCGACACCCCGAAATGACTTCCTCCAGCCGCAAGCTTTGTCCTACGTGTTGCCAGCTCACGCTCAAGCGACTCTCAAACACGCCGAGTTCGGCCATCAGAGACAATCATGGGCACCAGGAAGATATGCCAGACTTCGAGCTTGGCTTGAAGGTTCCCATTGTTTTCAGCTTAGGAATATCCGCGAATCTCACCTGGAATGTGGCGTTTGTCGATTGATATTTCAACAGTTGGATCGCATGGTTTTTGAACGCTATGGAATTATTGAAGGCTATATTTCCAAGAAGCCTAATGGGCAGCTAGAATGTGTTTCGTTGTATTTGATGGAAAGCCAGATTCCAGATGCCAAGATTTACCTGTATAGAGTGGATGGTCAGAATATCTCTCCAACGAATCATCGGCCAACTAACAGTTACAGGTTTTGCCAATGCTGAGCAATTCCGTTACCGGCCCATTACGCACCCTGGTTCACGAGAGTCACCCGATAAGATCAGTGAGTGGATTGGAGGGTGTACAACTAATCACTCTCGGTGTCATCTAGACATCTCGAGTTCCTATGTTCTTCACTTGCCAAAACTTCCCACCCGAGTGATTGACTTAGGTGCTACCGACAACGATGTCAATCTAGTTCTAGACGATGAAATAGAGGAGAATTATGTTGCTTTAAGCCATTGTTGGGGAGGTATCTCAATAATACAAACTACAACCGCGAACCTAAAGCAATTCCGAAAACATATTAAGTATGATGCACTTTCGAAAACCATACGAGACGCTGTGTATGTGACATGAGCAATGGGTATTCGATACTTATGGGTTGACTCCCTCTGTATTATCCAAGATGATGAAGAAGGTTGGTCCCGCGAAGCGAAAACTATAGCATCAGTATATGAAGGCGCTTTCTTTACGATAGCTGCTACATCAGCAAAGAATGGAACGGAAGGACTCTTTCCCTCTCGGCGACCGCAGTCTCTTGTCAAAGTTCTTTGCGGCTCAAATGATCTTGCGGTTAGATATGTGCTCTTTGGTCTCAAGAATGACCATGGTCCATCTCCAGTTTTCGGGGAACCTCTTAATAACCGAGGGTGGGTTTATCAAGAACGTATATTTTCCCGGAGAACCATTCATTTCGCCTCTGATCGGTTATACTAGGAATGCGACAACCGCTTTATTCCAGAGGACATGCGTGTAAATAACAATCCGAGGCAGAAAAAAAGACCACTCTAAAAGATCCCTATGAGGTCTCTGCTCTGCTACCATCTTACCTATTACTCTAGCAAGCTTCTAGAAGTTACCGAGGATAGAAATACATTCGGAAAGGACGAAGATTTTCATAGCATTTGGACACATGGCATTATCTTTTATATACGCTGTAGTCTAACAAAGGCAAGTGACAAACTTCTAGCGTTGTATTCTTAAGTGAAAACCTTAGAGAGTCTGACGTACCACCAATGTTATAAAGGTCACTGGTTTGACGATACCTACTTTCCATTGACAGGGCTACTATGGCATTCTATAATAGAAGCAAGGCTGATGCGAGTAAAACCTCCTTGCGCACCTTCCTGGTCGTGGGCTTCTCTTAACGGCCTAATCAAAAATCTTGATTTCCAAAATTGGTGGAGGAACACTTTTCATCCTTATCCCTTGAATATCAAACTTTTACGAGTGGAAACCTTTTATCCTTTGGGGATGGACCCTCTTAAAGCTCTGCTTCTGGAAGCGGCGAAGATACCGTGTATATGGCCCAGTGCTTTTATTGCAAACAATACCTCTAGTTTCACTAATGTCTTCACTGAAAGGCGCGAGTTAATTTAAGGTAACTTTGATTTTAATATTGAAGAATACTAGCCTTATTTTTTCTAGCTAGTACTAGTCTATATTTGCATCTTAGAAACAACTAAACTAGTTTTCTTTGTTATCCTAGTTTCGGAGGTACTTGAGTAGATAAAAAGCGGAGTTATTTTTACACGAGTGGGTTGTGGTATCGCTGGTTATTCTTCGTGGTTCTATGAGCGAGGATGTGGTTTCATCGTCCTAATTTGATGAGGAAGTTCTAAGGACTGTAGTTGGAATTGCCTATTAACTTAAATTCTTGTTTTTATATTGTAGAACTACTTAAAATCTATTAATATATATAAGCAAATCTACTTTGAGTAGTAGAACTACTTAAAGCTAAGGTAGTTGAAAATCTATCTACTCGAGTATGTCTCTTATGAAGTGGCGATGCGTAAATCTTCGACTCTATACAGAGCCCGGTCCTATAGAAAGTCCTACATCAGGGGCTCCGGCGTTATTATGCGAAATCCGCGACTTGCGACGTGGTCTAATAAGGCTTACAAGGGGGAATAGTACACATGCCAGAGGTGGTACAATGAGGTGAGCTCCGAGGCGGATGGCTAGGGGCGGTAGAAGTGGCAGGCGCAGAACAAGGGCATCTGTTGCAGGTATATGACGTTGTGCTCAATCATATTCGTCAGAAATTATATGCAGAACACCTGTAGGCAATCTCGAGATCCTAGAAACCTATCAATGTAATAAGCGTATCACCAAATTCCAACCAAGGGTTACACAAAATCACCCACCCATCGCCGAACGTCAGATCCCACGATAATGGTCATATAAGATTTATGCTACCAATAACACAGTGTTCTACTTCGTATATCCCAAAACACTTACCGCTGTAAAAAGTCCTGCCTTCTTGTTTTGTTCGCTTGACATCATTTTCGGCCTGTGATATGTTGTCAAGTCTTTTGTTACTCATGATTGGACAAAATAGTTTCTACTCGGTGTCACTTTGCACCTCAAGCTCTTGATTTAGGACCACATGGAACACTGAAGTTTATGCTGTAGCCTTACACGAGCGCTTTGGCATGGACATATTTGTCGGTAAAAGCGCCTCTTTTCTTGCAAAAATTCGTTTCATGTGTGAGGAGTTCTTGACATATCATCATCGATTGTTCTTAATAAATATTGTTATAGGACTTTTGCTCTTGGAGAAAATTCCTGCTACCATTCTCTGTGGGTCTTCTTGGTCAAACATACTTTCTCGCTAAGCGCGGCTTTCCGAAGTTTCGTAATGTGAGTGTTGCAATTATACGCTCTTTTATTGGTGTCGTAGTCGTCTCATTTCTAATTTGTTCTTAAATATAAGTCAAACTCAATAAAACATTCTAGATCTAGAACTCTCATTCAATTTTAAGATTCATTCCCTTTCCTACTAGATTGAAAGTGAAGCATTAAAATATGAATTTATTACATAACTTTTGACTTCATACCTTGGACTCTTAGGTCAGAATCTGAGTAAGTCAACGTCTTTTGCACCGAAGAAAGATCATCACGAGCAAGTTTTTACCAAACTTTTTAATGAAATCTCATTCCTTTTGGGGTCTGGGTGTAATCACCGCCCAAAGCTTGATGTCAATAGTCTCCAATATCCCAGTTTTTATCAGCAACGTGGTATATATGACGATCCTCAAATTGCAAATTCATGGAGACGAGACTTGATTTTGTGGTTTAAAGCAAAACAGGAAGCTGATATTGCTTGCAGAAGGGTCGTATGCCCTTTTGATGCTTGCAAAATCCACTAGCTGACCGAGCCCAAAATTTGGAATTTTCAGTAAGTAAAACCCCAAAAAGCATAAAGACGAAGATTTTCCTCTCAAGTATGCTCCTCAGCAACACATACTTCCACATCACTTAGCCATAGAACTTCCAACACTCACCACAACCCAATAAATCTTTTCAAGACATTCAACTTTCAAAATGGTCGCCATCACATCCCTCACATCAGCTCTCATCATGGCATTTGCGGCCACAAATGTCAACGCAAGACCCTCCCTAGAGGCCCGTGATGACGGCGTAGTCCGCACCAACACTCAGTTGACAGATGACAACTGTGGCTTTGTTGTCAATAGCAGACCCCGTACTTTCTTTAACAGAGCAACGTCTCCAACCAGCAACGAAAGAACCATCAATACATGCTACAACGAAAATTACCAATCGGTGACCGTCCAAAATATCAATCAAAATGCCCCTGTGCCAAATAATTGCTCCTGTAAGTTCATAAGGATGTTTATCTGCGGGCGTGGGCAGTTGCTAAAAAGACTAGTCAAAGCTTATCCGAGCTTGAATTGCGGCGGAACGCCATCTGGGTCCTTCACCGATAGACAATGCCATTTTACGCCCAACGCATGTTCGTTCAATCTTACTTGCATTTAATTCGATTTCGGGTGAAGTGAGTTGGATTTGCGACTGTTGGAAGAATATCGATATTCTGGCTTGTTACTTTCAGTTGGTTTTTGGAAGTGCAGTCGGAGTCGAGAGGCGTACTGGGGGCGAGGGAAATCGTGACAGCTTTCTTCGTGGGATTTCTTGATTTGGACACGTTTGGTTATTTGATTTTGTGGAATTTTGATGCAGTTTTGAGCAAATTATATTAAAAACTGGACCGAGTGTAAATTCAACATCTACATCGCCCGTAAAGAACTGTCTCCGTCTCAAAACCTTCTTGTTTTTATGTTAAGCGAGAATTTTTAATGCAGGAAACTTGCTAAAAGCTCTGAGGGGGTTTCCATTTGTAGGAAATCACGGAAGTGTTCCAGATGCCCCATATCACGGTCTATATTTTCACAATACTGGAAGGGCAAAAGGGATATCAATAGATTCGAGGACCACGAATGGCAGAAGACCACATCGTGACAGAAAATACGCACAGCTGATTCAGGGCATCAATATGATTTTGATAGTTTCAGTAGTGTTACGCTTTATTCCGCTGGAAAATTTTGCTAGAAAACCTTGCTGCTAGAGACATGTTGTTTAGTCTTAAAAAGGAGTATAGCCAGTCTTTAGTTTCTGCAAACCCCCTTAATACCAGAGCGTAGGTTTATTAAGAATGAATATTCTCTTAGAGAACTATTCATTTTGCTTCTAAATAGACATACTAGGAATACAATAAGTGCTTTATTATAGAGGACAGCTATTTACTAAATAATTTAATAATAAGAGATTTTTAACACCTTTCTGCGAAATCGATGCTACGTTATAATCTTTCTTCCTATTTAAGTAACAAGGCTTTTCCTGTGATAAAAAAAGTAGTAGAAAATAGCGAAATGCTCTTTAGAATAAACAGGGACTTCTATAGTATCTAAGCGTACGGAATTAGATTCTTTATGTGAACGTGTGGAGTGAACCACTGCTTGCTGTGATGAATACAGAGTCAAACCGAACACTGCTATATTGAGCGAACAACAAAGTGAGGAAAGAAGAGAGTTCCAGAGGAACAGAAGCTTAAATATAGGATTCCCGCAGCACGCACGTGCTGTGCTACACGTGATCTGCCCCCGGTTCCTCCAACTCCGTAACACTTTACTTGCTGTAGCCTTATAAAGAAAAGTAGCAAGCTTCTAGTATTATACTCCATAGCTAAAACATTAGGAGATTTAATATACTATAAGTATTACAAGGGTCACTAGTTTAATAATACCTACTTTTTATTAATAGGATTACTATAGTATTCTATAGTAGAAATAAAGGTAAAAAGAGTAAGCCTTCCTTGTTCACTCTCTTGGTTATAGGCCTTCCTTAAAAGTCCTATTAAATATCTCGACTTTCGTTATTAGTAGATAGACGATTCCTTTCGTCCTCAACGTTAGGACATGAAAACATTATATACGAAAATATTCTAGCTCTTGGCCTTGGAGCCTGTTAAAGCTTTATTTCTCGAAGCTGCTAAGATTTTATATAGACTACCTTATACTAAGTGTAGTTCTCCCAGTGCTTTTAGTATAAAAGATACCTTGAATTTCACTAATATTTTTAGTAAAAGGGGAGAGCGAATTTAAAGCAACTTTGAGTTTGATGTCGAAGGAGACTAGCCCGAGGTTTTCTACCTTGTCCCCGTTTATGTCTGTTTCATAAAACTACACAAACCAATTTGGTTTATGCTTATGGTAATAGAGATACGAAAATAGAAAAAGCAAGAAGTCATTTTCCAACGTGTAGGTTGTGGTTCTACTAGCCATCCTTCGTGGCTCTGTAAGATGGAACATGGTTTTATGGTCATGGTTTGATGAAAATTGTGATAAAATGCTTTTATTGTGCCTCAAAATCCTTAAAAAGAGGAAGAGGGAGGTTGTATTTATATACATAAAGCTGTGATTCTAGAATATTCTAGGTCACGTGCATCAATTATACTGATTCTAAGCAATTCTACGCCACAAAAATGAAGCTAATTTTCAAGACTCGTAGATTGAATTAATTATAGGCTGAGGATCTTCTTTCTCATTAGAGTATCAGTTACGCTTAGGAAATCTTATACACGCATGTTATTACTGTTGCTTTAATCAGGGCTACAAATCTTTTTACTTCTAAGCTAATGAAGAGTAATAGTATCTAGATTATCAGAATAATCCTTTGGCCAAACCTCAGAATACATTAGCCCACGCACAAATGCTGGACCTAGTAGTTTATACATGTCTTCATGTACACACCTTGACAAGACAGCAGGAACATTACTGCCGGCAAACAAGGCAACAAAGAATTTCTCTGGTCTGTCTTCAGGAACTATTGGGTAGGGAAACCGGGCCCAGGAAATACCAAGATTAGCATATTCATCGCTAAAGAGCGTCGCTCCATGGAAATGTAACCAAACATGATAAACCAATTCCCAGCCATCCTTGCCGTCCAAAATCTCTAACAGCCTGGATTTCCACGGCTCGTCTCTATGATTTCCACCTGCAACCGCCTGGACCAATGCCTGATATGTTGTAGCATCGGTTTCGTCGAATGAAAACCCACTAGATTTAACTTCATAGAAGAACGACGAATAAAACGTCTGAAATTCATGCTCATTCCATGTAGCGGCCTTTTCATTCGCAGACCAAAAGAGTAACTTTAGTTTTTCCAATGCAATGAGGCCGCCGAGGAAAAAAGCATGCATGAACCATGCGATAAATTGATGAATTGCAACCTCTCTCTGCTCTGATAATTGCGCTCCAGATTCGTCATGCGTAAGCACAGGGAATTTGTCTGTGCTAAGAGCTATCTCGTAAACAATTCGACCTTTGAGGGCTAGCCTTCCAGGTGGTGAGGCGCCTGTCGATAGTAACTCAAGGTCTATACTTGACGACATGGCTGCGTCGTAGGGACCAAAAACTAATTCCATGCTTTGAAAGATGGCCAAGCTATTTTCATCATCGTATACAGTCCAATCGGGGACCCACGACGGTAATTGGAGGTTTTTTTTGCTCTCAAGAGTACACATGAGCAGCCAGAGGCTTTTTTGTGTCCTTACAACATGGCGAATAAAATGCTCGAAGACGATCTGCACAGACAGTGAATACTCTGGTCGTGGTACAGACATCCCAGACTCCTGAAGAATACCAAACAGACCGTACAACCTGTCCCTTGAGTCAAAACATCGAAGACACCTCCCTGTATGCAGAATCTGAAGCCACAAATGTTGAAGTTGCCGTTTGGGTGGACTGAGCTGTTGAAATATATGCTTATATAAGCTGTGTACCTCCGCTCGTTTCCATTCCTGCATTTCATTCTCATCGTGCCACGTTTTTCTCATTGTTTGGAACCCAGTGTAGTCCATCTCATATTCGCCCCATTTTATACATGTTGTTCCGACAGGGAGTAGTTGCTCCTGAAATGTCCAGATACGAGTGTACCATGGACTTTGTGTAATGGCTGGTATCATTTCTCTTTCGGGCTCCGGTGTGCCTAAAGTATTTCAGTTCTGTGTTTTTGCCTTTAAAATTTGCGAGGTCGCTTACCAAGAACGATCCCTGACACCTTGACTGGCAAGGTGTCACGGAGCCATTTACCCCATCGTGCTTCTGTACTGATGGGTTCGTTGTCCAGTCTACTTGGACCGAACCAAATTGTCACTTTTGAAGCACATTTGTAGATGTGGCTCATTAGTTCAACTTGCCTGCTCTTTTCTCTGTCGGAACTTTGATCGATGCAAATTGCATCTACCCAAAGCACTCGGTCTTCATTGTGTCTTCGAAGATACCTGAGTACTTCATCACAATTCTTAGTAACCTCGATTGGTTTTCCCTCGCAGAGTATTGAGTTGTTCCCGCCCTTTTCGCCCCACACATAAGATAGAGCATCGTAGTACGTAAATTTACCAGTGTATATCGGATCAAATGATGTATCCCAGGCGGTATCGGGGAGATCAGTCAATTTCTGGCACCCTAGTTGGATAGCCTTCTCCTTTACAAGTTGAAGAGGATATTTGGCAGGGAGAGTGACTTCTCGCAAAGCGCCAAGAAGCGGATCGTCGAACTTATTAGCACTTTGCAGTGTGAGAACGCGGATGCTCCATGGATCCGATAGTGGAGTGTAGAGATAATTGGATGTAGGCATACCGAGGGAGATATGTACGGCTGAGGCTGAACTCGAGGAGAGCTGAATCAGGCTTCGCAGAGGATAGGCAGAAAACAGGAGGAAGGGTGCAGGGTGGATATTGTGAGGTAATTTTGGAGTGGAAGCAGAAATAAGTGTAGTTTCCATAAGAAACGACGAAAAAACAACAGATTCGAAATGCACGTTGCTTGAGGCGGAATTGGCCATGCTTGAGGCGGTGGCAGATTCCGCCTCAGCCGAAATCGGCTAAGGGTTGTTTGCACAGCATGTCGAAGGCCTCATTGTGAACGGTTGCTTAGTAGGGTTTTATTACGAATATCAAACACAAGCTCTTCTAGTGGAAAGAACCATTGGAGGTTCAAGTTGAAAGCTCGTGGTGTTTTGACTAGAGTAGAATTTTCAAAGATCGATGTCGGCAAACATTCAGCAACGACGCTGTTGCTACCGCAGTGAGCTGAAATTGGTGGTAACTACTCAGAGAACTCCATGGTTGCCGCAAAGTTGGAGTTCCCCTAATGGCTCACAACAGAAAGGGGCTCGCTTAGAGTTGGAGAGTTCTAGTGCACTAATGTTCCTCCAGCCCTCTTGCTCAATTTGAGAAAGAAATGAAGACTTCCCAATTACCTAATTACATAAGAAGTGCAAAGTATGATTCTATAGGCTACATCGTGGAGTTACATCGAAGTTTCCTAGATAAGCGTCACATGCATAACCGAGCCGATAGCGGGGTAGAGTGGAGAATTTCACCCAATGCAGCTCGCCCAGGACGCCGCAATCAATTAATCAGAAAAAAGATTGTTCATAATGTTACATCGGAGAAGGCTACTCGGTTTGCTAATTATGTATATATGTATACCGATTTAACAATGAGAGGGACACAGCTTCCTTCCATCTACCAATCTTTGGATTTAGCATCTCATCGACAATGGCTTTAGCAAATTGGTCATTTGATTCTCTGATAAGCTTTCCACCAACAGTTTTCCCAAATATTGGTTTATGGAATGTGAGTAATGGCCATGGCCTCGATTACCAAGTCCAAATTTCCTGGCCTTTCGAGTGGAATTCACGAGCGGTAAACGCCACAGCACTCACAATGTAATTCTACCCCAACACCGCAATCGATGGCATTAACAAAAGATACAGGTACGTTCTCGATGGAAACGCTCTAGGTTCCTCAGCAGCAGAAGCCGTCCACCGGCGGAAACCGGTAGTACCAGACCAACCCGACACCATAACAGTTTCCATCGGTTACCCTCTCACCGACGCGCCCTACAGCAACCAGAGATATGTAGATTACATCCCACCAACTCTCGACGGTAGCCTCCCAGACACAGGGATTGTATCCGGAGCAGATGACTTCCTAAAATTCGTTGATGGAACACTCCGTCCTTTCGTTCAAAAAACCATCTTTCCAAACGTGAAATTCACACGCGATGCTCTTTATGGCCATTCCGGAGGCGGAATGCTAATTCTCCACGCGCTCCTCACACAACCGTCACTTTTCGACACTTATCTCGCCGCAAGTCCTTTCTTGGCATGGAATGATCGCTATTTTCTGAATCATGCCTTGGAATACGCCCAACTTGGTCGCAATTCATCGATATACAGGAACAGCACCAAACCAGCTTTTGGACTCAGTTATGGAACCTTGGAACAATTTCCCGTCAAGCGAAGGACGGAAACTTGGGAACGATATCAGTATCGTCTGGATTTGTTTACGAGTTTTAGGATGACGGATAATTGTAATGAGTTTTTTGGGCAGGTAAGAAATGGGAGTTGGGTTAGGGATAAGCTTTTGCATGTTTATGAGGGGAGTGATCATGCTGCTGTAGGGGGAGCTTTTTTGGCGGATGGGATTGATTATTTTACTGATTGGTGAGGGTATTTCTGGCTTGAAGGTAGTTCAGAGTAAAAGGTTACTTTTGATGTGGATCAGGGGAGAGTTTCATGTATTAGAAGTGTTGATTGGGTCCGGAAAATCTTAATAGACTTTAGCGAAATTTTGAAATAGCTCCTCCCGTTTTCAGTTGCTTTGCGGTTTATAATTGTTGGTATGACCTGGTAGTCATAAAGTGTGATGCAAGAAGTGGTTGTATTCCTATATCTTGTTGCATGAAGAATAAAGCAGAAGAAGAGGTGGCATCCCACGGGCTTAAGTATGTGAGTGACAAGCCACTCACATGAACCTAAGCATGTAGATCCACCATTCCATAAGCTTAGGTATGTGAGAAGCGAGCCCCTCATATGAACCGAGCATGTGGATCTCCTGGGACATAATGCAAGGTGCTATTCACCAGGAATGTATAGCGACAATAATTATTCTATTGTCCCACAGTCCTGAGTTGGGTACCTTTCATTGCCTGGCTTGGCTCGCGATGGACAATAAAATAAATCTCTCTGTACATCATTTCGCACCACACCTCTCTTTCTCTCTTAATTGTTAATAATTCAGAACAATTGGCCTAAACACTTAGAACAATTAACTTCAATTGTCCCAAGTAATTAGGGTACTATAATGACCGCCGCAAGTCTTGCTAAATGAGATTATGCACGAGCAGGGTTGACATCTGTAGAGTAAGCAGTTCACACCTCACTCCGCTGAAGAAACTCCGGCATACGGGTATCAACATCGACAAGCGCGACAGACCTATCTCACAATGTCTTCACAATATGGCTACAAGTATGCCGAGATAATTTCGCCTCACGACTTTCGACTCTTCGTTCTCCAACCCTCCCCCAACGTGACAGCAATTGTCCGAGGCAGTCTTATCACAGCCTCATTGCAAGACTTCGAGGCCGATATAGTGGACCATTACACAGCCATATCGTATGTTTGGGGTAATGCAGATGATCAAAGATGGATTGTGATTGACAGTATACCCGTCAAGATCACAGCCACATTGGACTCAGCTCTACGACATATCCGTGACGCAACGAGGGTGATGCATGTGTGGGCGGATGGAGTGTGTATCAACCAAACTTCCATCGAGGAGAAAAGCATCCAAGTCCAGCAGATGGGAACGATTTACCAGCTTGCTCGAAACACCATCATTTTTCTCGGGGAAGGCACGAAAGCTCAAAATATCCTCGATCGATTCGCCAACATCGCAAATACCCCATCCACACGTCCGATACCGCTCATCGATAGGTGCTATGCCCTCAAGTTCCTTTTTGATAAAGACCCCGACGCACTGTGGGCCATCCGAGAAGCGGCTGAGGAACATATTCTGCAAAGACCGTGGTTCACAAGGGTTTGGGTGCTTCAAGAATTGATCTTGTCATAAAGCCCTTGGATACAGATAAACACTACGAAGATGAGGTGGGAGCTCTTTTGTAGCCTCATATTGCAAAATGGGGCGCATCCCGACCTTCAGAGGACGCCCCTCAAGCGCCTACTCGACCTTCACGAAATTCAAATCGCTCAAGATCCGCCAATTAAGCTCGACGAAAGCCCATATTTTTTTGATATACTGAGACTAAGAAGGGGGTTCGGAGTCAAAGACCCGAGAGATATGATATATGCCCATATTGGTCTCCTTAGAGTCGAGTCGTATATGGGTGCTCCCGGCGACCGCCTCACCGTTGACTACAGTAAATCCATCAGAGAGGTGTACGCTGAAGCCACTGCTTACATGATGGAGTCGAAATATGGACTGGGTCTAATTTCGCATGTCGAAGAAGACGTGGACCCAGACGCCCGCCCCTACAACCTCCCATCTTGGGTACCAGATTGGACTTCTACGAATATCTCCCACAACATCAGACTTGGCAATTATTGGCTGGAGGACTCCGTGCTGATGCACTCTATTCCCACCTCGCCCACGGTTTTAGGCTGTGTAGGATCACATGATTATGGCAAAATTGAATTTGTGTGGGAAGACATGCCGCCCTTTTCGGAGCTTGCGGAATTACGCAAATCTTTTGAAACGACCAAGCAAGAAAATGGAAACAGAAGCTTATGGAGGCATGTAGAACTGGATCTCCAAAGGCAGCTTCAGAGTTGGCTGGGGGGAAAATGCCCACCAGGCTTAATGAATCTGCACAAATTAGGTGATGAGGGGGTGGAATTTGATGGGGGTCTAGGCACCAAGGCTTAGAGAATCCGACATATTTTTATGCAGATGCTAAAGCACCCCTCTGCAAGTGGAAAACTGCCAATTGAAAAGGTAGTTTTCTCGGAATATGACAACGGGCATTCCCCAAAGATCGATATACTACCGTATCTCTTACTCTGCATGATACGAACCACTCGAGATATGTTTTCAAATTTCATTTCTAGAAGCAGACTAGTACAACTTGAAAACAGAGGCTTGGCGATAGTTCCAGCCCGTGCTAGGAGGGGGGACCTTGTTTGTTATTGCTCTCAAAATTTGGTGATGCGGCCATTAAGTGACGGAGAGCTAGCTCTAGAGAGTCGTAAGTCCCTGGGCCTTGCATTTCGAGAAGTCTTCATGCAAAAGAAGAAAGGGGCCATTGAAAGAGAGAAGGATTTGAGCTACGATGCCTTGGGGTCTATGTGGTCTAGTTCTCTAGCAAAGCTGGACCTCTCTGACGTCGGGTACTTCAAACTTGTTGGGAAATGCTACATGGAACCATCTAGATATGGGGAACCAGATTCTAAAAAACAAATTTTTGTAATCCATTAGTAGACACTTGACTGACGTATCTTAATAACCTTTTTCATAGCGAATAATAAACCCCCTAGCTGAGAAGTAGTAGTAGTAACTTCGAAACCAGCTTCGCCCAAACACTCTTTCGTTTAAAAGTCTGCCCCAATTTGCGAACTAATCCTTACATGCACCTTACCGCTTTTAGTAAAGCGTGGTGCAAAGGGCGTTCTCTGATGTACTTCTACCGATAGTCACGTTATCGCGCAAGGCTAAGTAGGGAGCACGCAGATAATCCGCCTAACTTAAGCTGACGATTTCCCATTCCCAATTATATCCTGCCACATAAACGAAAAAGCGGGACAAGCCCCGTGGCAAGTGTGATTAGAATCTGTGTTTTTGAGCTTTGGAAATTCTCTTGCTTTATATTAAAGCAGCTCTCCTTCCAATTGTCAACCCAGTTGCTATCACAAAAACTCGCCCGGTCGGCTTTGACTTGCATTTGAACGGAATTCCGATTCGGCCAGCCATTTTTTCCACGCCGTCTTTTGCCTTTTATGTCGCGCATTCTATCCCAACCCTGAGAAATTAGACTAAGTTCGACATGCCTTCGCTCTATGAGAGACTGGAAGACAATGAGATCCGGATCCTTGAAGTTCTGGCTGGCACAGAGACCGAACCAATTCGTTGTAAATTGAAGCACATTACTCTTGGGGGCACAGCACAATATCAGACACTATCATATCTTCCAGCGGAGTCTCCAAAAATCGAGCTGTTTGTTGATGAGTACAAGTTCGAAGTCACCAAGAGCTGTAAGCTTGCATTAGAGGAGTTTGGGAGGAAAGAGACTGGAGATGATGCCATTCAGATGATCTGGATCGCCGAGGTCTGCATTAATCATGAGGATCCTATTGAAAGGCAGCATCACACATCGCTTATCCACAGAATCTCCAATGAGGCTCGAAATCACAACATTTGGCATTCTTTCGAGCCAGGAAATTGGAACGGAGGAGTGCAGAAGCCTTCTAATATTGTGCAGTTCAAAGAAGATGATTTGACTTCTCCGGCAAAATGGAACGAATACTTCCGTAACTTGGACAATTGGAGTCATTGGCACAAAATTGTGCTTTTCTTCTCGAATGCACATGACCTCGTCCCCCCAAATGGAAATAAGAGCCCACCTGGTAGTCCTCTTGAGAGCAAGATCGCCACCGAACCCAGGTCGCTTGGAAAAACAATTGTTTCTTTATTGATGAAAACCCCAATCGTCAAACCAACAGACAAGACAGCTCTTCTGGGGTTATCAGCAGAGAAGGCTCATTCCCTGTTCTCGAGTATGGTAGACCGAGCCTGCCAAGGATTAATCGATCCTAGACTGATTCTTCATGCACACCTAAATTTGGCTGCAATCCTCGGGCTTGGTGCAAATCTTCGGGAGGCCGACTCGCCGAAGGCTAGCTTGCTTAATTCAAAAGACTTGGGTCAAGGTGCGGCGGCACTCGATTGTCTAGATACGTCGTATCAACACTTCATTATCCCACCCGCTAGCTTAACCACCACCCCGCTCACGTTGATGGCAGCCCCTCTACAAAGTCATCGGGGATTTCAGCTGCACCTGGAGCAGAGGATTATTAAACTTGAGCTCTCAGATTCTAATGACAAGGGCGAAAAGGAGGTGGGTGATGACACAGAGAAGGTAAACGACGGAGAAGGTGAGGAAAAAGAGAAACGCGAGGGGGGTAAAGAGGCAAGGAGAAGCGATGAGAACAGTGACAAGGATCCTCCTCTTCCAGAATCCGTTGCCCTTCCCGAGGCCACATATGAAGAGCTTGATTTCTTGGAGGGTGTCGACCTCGACCAAATACACGATGATTCTCCTTCTCGACTGGAATGGATGAGAATGAAAAGAGACAATGGCGAAGAAAACAAGTTTCTGGATCAACTGATGGCAATGGAAGATTTGGAGGACGTGAAGCTACATTTCCTCAAAACGAAGTCCATATTACAGACTCTACAAAGGCAAGGAGTCGATACAACAACTGAGTGTTTCAACGCTGTTTTTGTAGGACGACCAAAAGCGTGTAAGTCTTGAATTTAAGAATTGCGAGAGCGAGTTTTTAAGTATTGCTACTAAATTCCTTTTAGGCGAGCCTGTTATAAGGTTATATGCCCGCTTCCTTATGTCTATCAAGGCGGTGCCGGGCGATAAATTTATCGAGACAACAGTAGAACAGCATAAGAAAGACAACAAATATCCTTCTATTCATCAAGATCTCACTCAGATCAGTTCCCACCAATCAGGGGTAGGATTCTTAGGAACTAAACTTCAGATAAATGACAGAAACTGACAAAATACCAGGTTTTCCTCATGACAGACCCTGATCTGCTTATTGGGGACTACGGGGGCGATGATCATGCCAAAAACTTGCGAAAAGAGATGAGGAAGTACCAGGGCAAATTCATTTTCCTATACTCATGTTCTGAGAACGACAAGATGGACTCGTTCCTAGAATTTGAAGGTGTTGGAAAACAAATACCTCACATTGTGAAACTCGACAGCGTCTCGGAGAAAGATAGCTCGACACATATGCTAAGCAAGTTACTCGAGGAAAGATTTCGGAAGAAGATGCAAGTCGAGGGGGGCATTGATGGGGAATACTCTCGCGTGCTAGTGCGTCGAGCTTATCGTGGCGATGAGAAGAATAAATCGACGTCATTAGAGAGTGCCTTCTCGGAGGTTTGTAGGCGACAAACCGACCGTATATACCAAGAACGAAGGAACGGAGAAAGCCCAGACGACTTTTTAATCACAAAGGAAGACATACTAGGACCTGGACCACCCAATCCACTGGATGAAAGCCAGGCGTGGAAGGAGATGATGGAGATGGTCGGAATGGATAGCGTCAAAGAGTCGATTCGCAGTTTTGCCTCTTTAATCCGGATGAATCGTCAGCGGGAGTTGTATGATCAACCCCCACTTCGAGTCGGACTCAATCGTGTCTTCCTAGGTCCTCCTGGAACGGGCAAAACAACTGTTGCTAAATTGTATGGCCAGATACTTGCAGATCTGGGAATACTGTCGAGCGGAGAGATTGTCATCAAGAATGCCTCCGACTTTATTGGACAATATGTCGGCTGGTCTGAAAAGGCTGTCAAGTCCGCCCTCGAATCTACTAAAGGCAAAGTGCTAGTCATCGATGAAGCCCACATGTTATACCCCGGAAAGCGATCCGGCAAGAGAAATCCTGGGGGAGATGTGTTCCGAATAGCTGTGATTGATACGCTTGTTGCACAGATACAGAATACTCCTGGCGAAGATCGCTGTGTTGTTCTGATAGGTTATACTGAGCCGATGCGAGAGATGTTCCAGTACAGTAACCCTGGCTTAGCACGACGGTTTCCTCTTAACGATGCTTTTCACTTCGAAGACTTTAGCATGGAGCAGCTCACTCGCGTTCTAGAGCTGAAGCTTGATCAGCAAAAATTGGCGACGACCGAGAAAGCCAAAGACGTCGCCTTACAACTACTAGCAATGGCTCGAGACCGTCCAAACTTTGGGAACGGAGGCGAGGTTGACAACCTTTTTAATCACGCCATCACCAGTCAACAACGGAGGATATCAGTGGACCTTTCCTCCGACCTCTCCACATCAATGGTTCTTCAGCCAGAGGACTTCGATGCCGATTTCGACAGGCTTTCCGACTCCGAAAACAGAGCCAAGGAGAACTTCAAAGACTTCGTCGGGTGCGATGATATCATTGCAAAGTTTAGTGGCTATCAACAGACTGTCAAGGGCATGCGTATTCATGGCATCAATCCACGATCTCATAACCTCATCCCACTCAACTTTGTGTTCAAAGGGCCGCCCGGCACGGGGAAAACGACCATGGCACGCAAGGTTGGCAAAGTATTCTACGACATGGGCTTTCTATCCTCAGCAGAAGTGGTGGAATGCTCCGTCTCTGATATCATAGGGGAATCCCTGGGCGAAACTGGGCCGAAAGTTATAGCAGTACTGGAAAGAGCGTTGGGCAAAGTCTTATTCATTGATGAGGCATATCGACTGGCCCAAGGAGACTTTGCCAAGGATGCGACCAATGAGCTAGTCGACTGCCTAACTAAAGAACGGTTCAGCAACAAAATGGTTGTCATTCTAGCTGGGTACGAGAAGGGTATGGATATTCTGAAGAATATCAACCAGGGCTTTGGGAGTCGATTCGGGACGGAAATTGTGTTTCATCACCTGCCCCCCGAGCAATGTTTGACGCTGCTGCAGCGATTCATCGCGGAGTTTGGAATCCGAATTGATGGTATAGAAGACACGCTGGATGGGAGAATAAGATTAAAGCATCTGCGTCGGTTGTTCGTTGATTTGACAGAGACCGCATCGTGGGGTAATGGTCGCGATGTGAAGACTTTGGCAAGAACAGTTACCCATCGTGTGTTCATTTTCTGCTCCACGAAGGATGCGGCTACTAGCGATTTGACAATATCGTGCGAGGAACTCCAAGAAATCATGCGGCAGATGCTAGTAGAAAAAAGGCGGAAAGGAACCTAGGTGTCATGGTTAGAACCCTGTTGGGACTTGGGCTGTGCGCGCGTGGAACTTTCTGGCATGTTCAGTGGCAAGATGGTCTGTGCAGAGACAACGTCTATATAAGACGTGCCTCTTCCTGTATTTTAGTTCTCTCTTCACACAGTCCTTAACAGTTAATCTTGAACCTACATTCTTGAGTTATTTAGCATGTAGCCTCTCACACTAGGCTTTATTTATGACAGAGAGAATTTAATTGAGATTTTTTTTCAATGGCATACCGTCTTATCTGCCATTTTTCGTCGATATTGGTCCAACTCCAAGGATTCAATTGACATAATCTGGACATCATACTTTGCCCCACATTTTTGAGCTATTCGAAAGCGACATTCAATTAATAGCGACATTTCCGTGAAATATATCCGCAAACATCCAGGTAGTAATTCTCGAAACGCGATACAGAAAGGAATCGAACTGCAACATCCTCTTGACACCCGTTGCTCGGCCCTAAACTTCGTCACACAAGGCGGAACTCTTCCAAGTCATCCAAGGATCGGGCGCCGGTAGTAAGTTCTTCAACGACTTCACCCTCCATAACTCCATCGACATCTATTGAAATATAATCAGTCGCAGTTCGCCGCGAGATGACAGATCATGAACTCACAACATTCCCCAACAACAAGATAAACATCGAGCTTTTCGTATCTTCGGAGTACAAAAGGTGCCCTAGCTCCTAGGAGAATCGCAATGATATCGCCCTTTTCCGTAAGATTCGGAATACGGGCCATAAAGCCTTGATCAGTAATGCCGAATTTGAAACTCCTTTCTATGCTTATTTTCTGGTAGGTTTTCATTGTCCAGTTTGTGTTGCATTCGTCGTGGTTAGCCTCGACGAACCCCAAGTCGAAAGTTTCATCCAATAGATGGACCGTCAAACCGCAAGTTCCCTTACTACCATCCACATTCCGCCCTGCAACTAAAGTTCGTATAAATGCCTTTTGCTGATCCTTTTGGCTGCCGTACATGTGGCGAGGATGGCTTGCCGTCAGCCAAGTATTCCACTCGTCCTTAATTCTAATTTCTGGCTCCTCGTATTCATCTAAAGACATCGTCTGGACACTTCCAAGTCTCAGACCATCAACTATCATAATGCTCTGATCGTTTGGGAAATGGAAACTCGGTGTACTACCGCCTGCTTTGTAGTGACAGTTTCTAGGATTTCTCAATAGAAGGTTTTCAAATTCTAGAGTCGCCGTCCTCCAGTCTGGAACCCACGATGGAAGAACTAAGTCAGAAGCAGCATCTATGAAGCTTTTCCCCGCTGAACGGATACGATATACCTTATTCTCGAAGTCGAAAGGTTTAGGGGATATGTCGGATTCTGTCTGAGAGGTAGTTGACAAGTAGTTTCCTCGTTCCTCGATTCCAATACACCGAGAGGAGGTGTCAAGAGAGGCAGATATTGAAGCCGTTGCTGGCGCGGGTGCTGGTGCTGATTCATCCAAGATGAAGTTCCCCTCCATTTTGTCGGTGACCGAAGTCAAAGAGTTCTTTTCAGGCTTGGAAGGGTTGCGAATAATATTTCTTGCGAATCGGTGGAGGTCTTGAGCATGGGTGTAAATTTCCAACATCCTGGCTCGATCAGGGTCAAGGATTCGTTGATGTAAGAGGTCTGGCCTCAAGGACTCCAATCGAGACCATAAATCCTTGAATGCATCAAATTTCGACGTTGTGTCCGTTAAAAGCTCCAGGAATCCTTCATAATCCAACCCAATATTCTCTAGCGACTTTGTTAACATCTTTGCTCTCTTCTTTCGGTTCTCATCCGAATGTTCTTGTGAGTCGGCTGGTAACAAGGCCTCATGTAGAATTTTCACCTCATGTGTAGAGTTAATTAACCGGGTGACAGATTGAATGCAGTGAGTGACGGTATCTTGGCCAGCGGATCGATCTGGCATGGCGATGGATTTGGCAGAAATTAGGACCTTCATATCTGCAGTCTTATCTCGGTCATTTTTCTCCGGTGCTGCGGCCTCCGAACAAATGGCATCGAGGGAGCTTAATGACCCTGTAATCTGTTGTAAAGCCTCCTGCAAATTTGTGATGATTGATTGTAAATCAAACGGATTAGCGCTTTCGCTGTCCAAAGAATGATAATCCGACGATGAGAGATTGTTTATCGAAGCTATCTGGTCTAACGAATCCTTAAAGTCCATCTTGGACTGAAGTTGAAGCAGAGATCCCATGGACCGGGAGGGTTTGCAAGCACTAAGAACGTCGAGCGTCTGGTCTTGCTCAATGATAAACTTGACAACGTCCTTATAGGTCTCGTCGACACTTTTGGTGTAGTCCGGCTGGAATCCCTTATGTTCAACAAGATTGAGGATTGCGTTAACATGGTCTCTTGAGTCGGATGCACTGTAGCGGCGAAGCTGTACTAGTCCTTCAAGGAAAGATGGTTTTTTTTGGTAGACGATGTCTTTATAAAGCCGGGCGTATTGCTTTAGACTCCATTCCGTCTCAGTCATCGTAGCTAATGCTTCCACCGAGGGATTGCACTCTTTAAATATCTTGAAATGGTCAACGAATATCATGAAGGCATTCCAGCTAGCCTTTTGGGAGCCACAACAGAGTATTGCCCAGTGTGGGAGTACAATTTCTTGAATGATCCACACCCGAAACCAATACGGCCGATAAAACAAGCGTCTGAGAGCACGCCAATGGCGGTTGAAGCTTTCACTGCGGAAGATTTCGAGAAGTGTGTCTGATGTAAACTTTTCGTCCTCCGGCGTATTGTTAGCAGGTTGAGATTGGATTAGAGTGCTCGAAAATGCCTCGAAGTATAGTGGGGCCACATAGGTGTCGTCTTTATCTTTGTCGTTTTCCGCCAAGTCCTCTGTCATGACTGTACTACTCGTATTCAAATTCTTGTTGTTTTCCGGGGAAAAAATGCCCGTCAACTGTTTTTCAAGACGTTGTAGTAGAGCT
This sequence comes from Hymenoscyphus fructigenus, assembly GCA_001414455.1. Lineage (NCBI taxonomy): Eukaryota > Fungi > Ascomycota > Leotiomycetes > Helotiales > Helotiaceae > Hymenoscyphus > Hymenoscyphus fructigenus. Next base: position 3,804 of record LKUV01000202.1, on the reverse strand, counting down.
ATTGCCAGATCACTATCATCTCCTTCTTCTCCAAGCCACATGAATACTGTCATTGCATTGGCGTATATTTCTGTCATTCGTTTGACTTGAGAGGTTTTCTCTTGGGCATCGTTCTGATTGATGCATAAAGCATCAACCCAAAGGCATACTTTGTCGCTTGTATGACGTATGGTCTGGAGCGCCGCAAACAAATTCGGTGTGACCTCCACATGCTTATCATCTATATAGATTGATTTCCGTGGGTCCGGATTTCCCCAAGTATATGACAGGGCGTTGTATGTTCCTGGTTCGAATTTTCGATGGTGTAACTCGCATCGTATTTCGGCTTCTGCATCGATAGCAGGAAGGATATTCATAATTCGAATTTGTGATTCATTTAAGGGCGTGAATGGATACATGGCTAGGGAAGAGTCTCTGTTTGCTGATGTGGGCTCCAAAAAAAAAAAAGCCCCGGGAGGCGTTGTGTGAAGTATCTTGAAGCACGGTGAGGGGTGCGAGAGGTTATGAAATTTTTTTCGCAGTCATGGTAGGAGGAAAATATTGCTTAACAAATACGAGGGTCTGGTTCAAAAGTATGGAGTGAAGCTAAGAGGGCGCTAATAGGCGCTAAGAGCGCCACAATGCTTGGCATTCCAGAGATGGATGCTACGAACGTCATTGCATATCTATATTACTGTATAAATGGACTAGTAGTTGTTTTATTAAGTAGTAAAGTCGAGGAGGTGTACGAGATTCGATTATTTTTGGGGGGCATTTACGGGGGTGTGACCGCTAAGAGAGCCTTGCGGAGAGCCTGCCGAGAAACCCTTGTTGAACTTGAAGTCTGCTGATGAGATTTGCAGCATTCAGCCCAAGGTCATAGAAAATACTGACCTAGACGAACATCTTCCTTCTGCTCGAACGCCGCAGCCATGGTCGCAGCATATAGTTGCTATATTTTGTTCTTGTGCGAATCCGTATAGTCACAATGCTCTTGATCACAAGATATCGAAAATTGCTCATTAATTCGACTACCTCCATCTCAAAACAAATCGCGCCTTCTTCCTTAGCTATCTTATCTTGAGTAGTGCTATGCTTCATCACCTCGTTCCCTGATGCTATATTCCCGTAGTGGATCCTGGGAGCAGAGTCTTCGCGGGTTAGTCTCTGCATAATTAACTTAGGGTCGCAGTCATCACACGTCTCATCACCTTCGTGGTCATAGGTAGCCTCGAACAGCTGATCGTGATCTGCCCCTTGATATTGATAGGTCTGTGTGAGAGGCCAGACCTCGAACAACTCAAAGGTGTGGTTTCAAATATTCAATTAAGAAGTGCATGAAGACTACATACATGCGAGCTCTTCCTATATATATAGGGAGAGGGAGAGCTTCTGGAATGTTCCAAGAAACTACTTGGCAGTGGGGTAATGGCCAGTGCTGAGCAGGGACTTTGGTCAATGCTTAGCGAGACTGTCAGTGCTTAGCGAGGGCATGGCCCGAGCCTCTATTATGGGTTCCAACCCTCACAGTCTGGCCCATGCGCGGCTTATTCTGAACTATCAGGGAAAAGGACTCTTCTAGGTTGACACTATCTGTGATATCAAACGTCTTCAATTCCTATAACGTATGAGTAATACCGGTGGTGGTTTATCCAGGGAACTAGTCCGCTAAAAATTTCCATCCTTTTCCATCTTTCTAAAGTCCTATTGTGCAACACCACCATGAGTGTCTGTGGGTTGACTGACGACGACGTCTCTAAGACGAATATCACCTTTCTTGCTCCAAACTGCCCCTCTAATGCCCACTATGAGGCCGAATTTGATTGGAAAGCTATGTCGCATATTGTTTGCGACAATAGCAGCAGGACCATCCCCCATCAAGCTGGCTGGGAGGGAAGCAATAACGACATTGTGCACCCCAATTCTGGCTAGTATGTATTCGTTGTCGTCGCCGTTTTCCTTCTTTGATTTAGGATGAGTTTCATCCAGCATAGCCACCATAGCAGCCTTTTCGGTTGCTAAGGCGCATATACCTCCGATTTGGTAGTCTTCGTGTGTTCGAGTAGGATGCGCCTCTGAGACTAGAGTTCGTGCAAGGATTTGCTTTTGGCGTCGCGCGGCCTCTTTGACAGCTTCATCCTAAATCCACTGTCTTTAGTCTCGGTTCCCCAGGAGAGTTAGAGTTACGTTATACATCCCAGAGGATTCATCGCAAGGTTTGATCGTGGGAAGCAATGTCGAGCTGAAATTCGCGCTGGGCAGGGACAAGGCTGTAGCTAATGCAGCGGTTGTAAGTGGTTATAAGAGGGCCCAATCGAATGTACGTCTATCAAGACTTCAAGATCAGAGATCTCAGGGTGTTGGATCGATTTATCATCGAGTGAGTTTAGTTCTGTATTTTGTGTTAGGATATCATGATGACAAGCCCCCGAAAACGATGTTCCTCTGGGTGCCAAACGCACAGACCAGCCGCAGACGCCCACTCAGCCTTGTAGAGGTACATCAGAACGTAACCCTTGCGGCACGCTTTACTGAAAATGGTAAAGCGGTGTTCAAGGCTTAATACGTAACGTGGGTGAATTGCCCCCTAATTGCCATCCTCCTCCAAATGAATACACCAAAGATATTACCACCTACGCTCTTGATATCGAAGTGTCTCCAGCCCCCCTAAAGTCAAACTCCTAACCAGGTCAGAGTGCGATGTAAATAGTATGGGGACAGCCCTGTGTTGCGGGTGATTAAAATGAAATTCACAAAAGTTCACTTCTTTTATTCCATTATCTCTATCCATTATTTCTATCCTCATTCTCTTTATACGCGATTCCCATCTAGTTTGCCACCTTTGCAGCTCCTTTACAGCTTTGCAACAATTTATTCACTCATGTCCTAAAGAGGAAATCGCCCATAGATTCCGCAACCTTCCTACAAAGAAAATGTTTCGGCTGTGGTAAGATATGTTCTGACAGTAAGTCAGCACACCAAATACAAGTTACCTCGCCAACGAATAATGATTTGCTATCTAGAGAAATAACAATATCTATCCTGGCTGTGAGGGTTGGAACCCATAATAGAGGCTCGTGCCATGCCCTCGCTAAGCACTGACAGTCTCGCTAAGCATTGACCAAAGTCCCTGCTCAGCACTGGCTATTACCCTACTGCCAAGCAGCAGCGTGGAACATTCCAGAAGCTCTTCCTCTCCCTATATATAGAGGAAGAGCTCGCATGTATGTAGTCTTCATGTACTTCTTAATTGAATATTTGAAACCACACCTTTGAGTTGTTCGAGGTCTGGCCTCTTACAGTAGAAGTGCATCACTCTCACCTCTTTTTCAGACTAAAGTTATTTTGAGCACAAAATAATCCTACAGAGACACCTTTTTCACACGAGTCCTACAGAGACACCTTTTGCACACGAGTTCTACGGAGACACCTTTTGTACACAAGTCTTACAGAGACACCTTTTGCACACAAGTTCTAAAGAGACACCCTTTATACACGAGTCCTACGGAGACACCTTTTGCACACAAGTCCTACGGAGACATCTTTTGTACACAAGTCCTACAGAGACACCTTTTACACACGAGTTCTATAGAGACACCTTTTGTACTTAAGTTCTACAGAGACACCTTTTACACACAACAGTTCTACAGAGACATTATAAGCAACAACAATCAAGTCTATAGCTCTCAACAGCCTATTTGTGAGGTGGATGGTAGGCAATAAGTCAATTTGAATCTTTTCAATTCAGTACAGAACTAATCTCTGCCCCTCCTTAGAGGTGCAGGAGAAGTCTCGCTTTATAGAAGCTCCTAAGCCCTAATATTA
>LKUV01000201.1:0-75126 GCA_001414455.1 Hymenoscyphus fructigenus | reverse complement strand
ACCCCCCCCCCCCCCCCCCCCTCCCTCGGATTCAAGATTTCCTTCCATTGGAAGTTTGACCTTGAGTGACAACGATGTCTGTCCCTCGCAGCCTGTTGACAGTTGGACCATGGCTCAGCCAGAGTAGGTAGGTAGGTACTTCGTAGACTTTTGGAGACAGAGAGCCTTCCTAGGGCCTTCATGACCCGGTCATAAATCCCGGAAATAGGGTCGTTGAGCATGAGGGTGGTAAGATCTCAGGGCCTATTGGTGTTCTGATAGACATGAAGTGACTCTGGTTGGTCCCAAACCCGACCACCCATTTCCCCTCTTATCTAGACAGGCTAGAACCAACAGAGCCACATCGAATTGTCCCACCGAGATGAATCTCCAAAGCGCATCATTGGTTGATGTAACTCCTCTTCATTTCTATAATTGGAACAGCTGCAGAACACTGGTGCACTCACCGAAATAGCTTTTCAGCGCTGACTAAGGAACATCTCACAACAACTCCATTTCTCGGGGTCCATTTTAGGACGAGTGTTCAGCCTCTGAAATATATTTTGAGGAATAAAAGTGTCGCTTCTATCTTGATCTTTTCGTCACCGGGTTTAAGCGCACGTTGAACAACCAGATCCAGGATGACGATCGTCTACAACCAACCCAATGGTCCTGAACAAGGAGCCGAGAGCTCTGGCGACGAAGGCTCCCAATCACCGCCAAATGTATTACTCAAGACCCCGGATCTCTTTTCTCAACTCCATCTAGTTCGCGATATCGAAAACCCAAGTTCCTACGGATACCATCTAGAGCCATCACTGCCTCCAGCATACTCACTTTCCGATGATGCATATCTGAGAGGGAGCCTAGACGAGAATGACCGACCGTTGGTTCTCATGGGAGCGGCAATAGAGGCGCTGGATGGGGAGGAACACGAGACCAGGAAACAGTTGGCAGGCTGTACGATGAAAAAGATCGTCCCCAGAGGCGGAAAACAGGACGAGAAATTATTGGAAACGCAACTCCAGATCTTCCCTCACTTCGAAGGTGTGGAACGTGCCGTGACTGCAGATGGGGTCCATGTTGAAGTTTTCTGGACATCCCTCCATCTCAACGCGAAATGGTCGATGCCTGTGCCTTTGCCAAAACCAAAGGTCGAGTCGCAAATTCCGATCTTGAACATGCCGTCCGCCCTGAAAAAGGAAGTGAAGACTGTTCACGGGGTGATTGGTAGGAATGAGAAAGATCCAGGTTTTTATAGTGTCGTACCTCAGTCTACATCAACATCCAGGCTTCAGAGACGTCCTACCATATACGATGAAAAATCATTTGAATGGTCTCAAGCTTCCCCGGGAGCATCTTTCATACTCTCTTCCTCGCCAGATAACTCGTCACTGGCGGAATTTATCCTCGAAGTTTCTGAGCAGAAGAAAGCTCTTGGAATCAAAGGACAGTTACTTTTCAGAGATTACTGTGGTAAGGAATGGGAGGGAGTGGTACTGACTTCATTGGGGGCTTTGGTGTATATGCAGGATATGATGGGGTGGGACAATTTGATCTAGGCGGGAAAACTTATCATGTTGATGATGAGCATTGAAAAATGGCTCGGAACAGATTCGAGAACTTGACCACTGCTGATGTCTTGCTTTCTTGGGGTTTGTTCCATCCTTGAGGAGAAAATTCTCGAAAGGTTACCCTGTCGGTATGTCTATTCCCCCTTGTTATCTAACTTCTTGAATTAACTTGGATCGCAGGTCGTTACAAAGACCTCAAGCTCCATGCTTCAGGCTCCCTGATCCATCGCACAATTACCCCTACTACAATGTCTCTGGAAATGCAACGGAGAATTTGATATGACATGCTAGATACCTGTTGCCTCGAAATCGCAAAAAGTGTGTATCTGAAATCTCGTTTATCAGCAGAGAGCTCTAGCACGAAAATTCAAATTCCATACCCAGCACCTCAAATTTCAGTTCTCTGTCTGGGGAGATATGCCCTTGGAGAAAGCGGCAAGCCGGCATGGTGTTCGGGATCATTTCCTGGTAGTAACAAGGGGTGTGTATGTTTATCTTGATAAGTCATTAGGTCAGCACCTAGCAAATTTTGACACAGAACGTTCTCACTTACTACTCCTGGCTCTTAATATTCTCGGGTCGCTTGCCGGATGATTGGTTGCAAGAGACCTGCGAGCCCCACTGCGAGAGAGATGCTAGCCTCGGACGAGAGTGTCATTGCTATATTTTGCTGGCTCTTAGTGACAAAAAATGCTGGTATCTGTATATAAACAATGGGAAATGATATGTTTGTCTTGTTGCAACGGATACTTAGTACGAGCTGGATCAATTTCATGGGTTTGTGTCTCCGCAAGGCGGGCGCGTGCAACTCACCTTGGTGCCGTGTCTCGCGAAGACCCCTCGAAGCCTTCTGTCCAGGTCAGGCTAGGTTTTCTGGGTGCGTATACACGAGATCTGGAGAATTTCAGAAAGGACTGGAATGTGGATGCAGAAAGCTGCCCAACGAAGGAGGTGGAATGAGTGTTCAGATCTAATTTATTTTTTGGTGAGAATTCAAAATTGGTTATTTTCTTATGCGCCATGAAACGAGGTAGTGATATACTAGAAGTCTTACTTCTTCGGTATGTTCTTGTATTTAACAATATATGACCATCACCGCCCAATTGACTGAGAGTATAGGCCACCACAAACAAAAACTCCAACCACCATACTCCAGCGCTCCCAAATATTTTCCCGAAGACTTGCTTGAGAACGCCGCCAGAAGCTCAAAAAGATATCCCAGATATACGTTGGTCTCAATGTAGTAGAAACAACCATATCTGGATTTTCCAAGATCAGCAAGAGTTTAAGCTTGAATGTGCTATCCCAAACGTAGCTACACCCCCCAACTTTCTGTTCTTGCTCTTGGGAGATAGGCTCTTGGGGGAGGCGGCAAGCCGGCATAATATTCGGGATCATGATTTACTGGGGGCAACAAGGATCGTGTATGTATATCTTGAGGAGAAGGTTATCCTTTAGCAGAAGTCTGGAACACTAAATGAAATCACTCACTTGTATTGATTTTGGTTCTTGGTCCTTTGGTCAGGGTATGATATCCGACCATGATACCGATTATGGTGAGCAAGAGGCCTACCAACCCAACAGCTAGAGATATGATGGCTTCGGATATCAGTGTCATTGTTATGTTTTTGTGCTAATGACTGGAATTTTGTGTATTTTTTTGGTTCTTCGATTTTTTGCTGGTGATGGTCGAGCTTTTTATCGTGGGCTAGTAGATACATAGAAATGCATCGATTCCGCCACATCGAGCTGCTCACGCAGGTCGCCGGGCGCAGAATTACTACTACCTGCTGGGTTGTTTTCACACAATTGTTGAACTGTACATTGTTTGCTGTTTTTTGGTGTAGTAAGACTGCTCGTGTTTCTGAGTTAGTCTATATAACGCTCCCATATAGGTTGCACAGAAGCTGCCGTCTGTCTATATAATGCGCTTATATGGTGGGGAGAGACAGGCTCGAAACAGATCAGCTAGCCTCTTCAATGTATGACGTCGTTCGTCGTCGACAGCAAAGCGTTGCTACAGATTTTCGTAGAGATTGAGAGAATCGGAATGCTGGAGTGACTTAGCGATATGTTTTCTCAAGGGGGTTTAAGGGAGGTCACCTGAAAAATAAAAGAAGGCTAGGATCAATGCTAGAGATACAACTAGCATGTTGCTGGTTTTAAGTGGGTTGTCGAACGAACGAATACCTTGATGGAGGTTTAGGGGAACTTTTGAAAATGAAAGTCCTCAGTTACAAAAGTTCCTCGCCGATAGACTTACATCCGGCTACATCAGGAAGTGGAACTATCCCCAAGTGTTTCAAGTTCCCAGTTGGAAGGACAGCCAGTCAAACTTCACGGTGGCGGCGGCACAAAGTCGCAGGGGAGGCAATTCCCGTAGGCAAGGAACTTTTGGATTCTTCATAGAGAAGGCTGACGACACATAGATCCAATTTAGAACTGAGCCAAGGTCATTTGAGATATTTCCTGGTGAACATTAAAAGCGGCAGTAAATACCAAGTGCGTACCTGCCTTACCTAGCTCGTTCTTCCAGCTATTTGGGGTAATTCAAGTAAATTACCCCAAATAATTAAAGTATTATCCGATATGGTTAGAACAATCAACAATCAACTTCAATTACTCTAAAAGGTTGAAACAATAAGCTAAGTAGGTAGGTACGCACTTGATATTTACTGCCGCTTTTATTGCCCACCAGGAGGTTGTATTATTGACGCGGGGCTTTATCCGGCTAATCTGATCTTGCAGCGACCTTCATCCAGTGAAATCATATCATTCCATCCACCAACGGCACTTCTTCCTATTTTGACCAAAGCTGCATGTGTCATGGAGGTTTGTACGACTGAGGTTCGGTTCTCCTTGCCACGGCGGTACAGTACGCCTGACCATTTTCAGCCCTAAGGAGACTCTCACTCTCATGGCGAAGTACATGCCGTGCCCTCATGGTTGGTTGTTTTTCATGTAAAGGTTGTTTCCCAACGATTGGAGCGTGGGGGCCATTACCGGTGAGTCCTCTCAGGGAAACATTTGATGGAGTAACAGAAGTAAAAAAACATTTAAACAGCTGAAAACTCTCTGATATGATTTTATCAGCAGTTTCTTTTGATGAGGTAAGATGTAATGAGAGCAGAGAAGTTAATTCTCAGACGAACAGGAACAGTTTTCAGCCTGCCAATAGGAAATCGCACAGCTGATATTATTATATAGTCACTCATTTGCCACCTCCACACTACCACAGCAGGAATAGCCTCAGGGAACTTTTGGTAACTGATCTTCCCGTCCTCATCCGCTTAGGGGTCACACTACTGGAGATGAGAACACGATTCGGCAGACTTGCATGCTGCAGGCACTCACGCTTATGCAAGGACCTTTTGATATAATTGGTACATCCGAGAATCGGAAGCTTGAAGCTTCTAAAATGGAAGTTCGTGGCTAAATGAAAATACTGAACACCCTCACATTTCCAGAAAAGGGCAGTGGTTACTCGCACTATATATACCATCTCTTCTGAAACATTTCGCTGGAAGAAAAAGACGGAAGAAGCCCACAACTTCACAAAAACGTATGTGAGCCCCAATCCCGCCCCCAAATATCCAAGTTCTGAACGAAAGGTAGCGAAAAGTAATGGAAGACACAAATTAAAAAGTGGCATCTCGACAAAAAGAATCTAAAGAACTCAGATTACCAAGCAATAGTGAGAAAGAAAAGAAAGCGGTAGATCGAATCGGGCAAGGAGACTCGGTTTAAACTTCAAGGGCGTGATGTGCCATCAGAGAAGATTCGGAGGCGGGAAGAGAGGAATTTGAAAAGGGATTTTGATTATAAGACTCTGGATGCGGGTAGGTTCTTCTCCCCGAATTTATATTTTTGGGATATGTGACTGATATTTGAGTTCAGAGACGCCGAAGGAGCTTGTGTACTCAATCCCCAAGTCACCATATGGAATGACGGAAGATATTGAGATCTTGGTGGTTCCTCCTACACCAGCGCAGGTCTCGATGCATTTACCGCCCAAAATTTCCATTTTGAGAAGAGACTGGCCAAGAGATATTCCTCGAGCTCCTCGGATTGGGGATCATCCTATGATTTTGGGATTTACGATATGAATTTGCGGGCATGAAAGCATACAAGGGTTTTCACGTTCCGGAAATAGATGCTTGGCACGACTATTTCCCGTCTCGTTTACTTTGACAAACTTGCCGATAACTCTTCTGGTAGAAGTGAAAAATCACTGAACCGCAAAGATGAGAATGGTGGATTGATTTATGTAAGTTTTGATGATTGGTGTGGGAAATTGATACGAGATGTGTTGTCTTGTGTAGATAGTAGTTACATGGTTGGGATATATCGCTTTCATGACGAATCCCATATTCCTAAACAATCTCTTCAAAATAATATGTAATGATGCCATTTCAAAGTCACAATTTTGTTGTGATGAAACACTAGAGAAGTTATCTCGTCGGTATGTCCTTTCTTTCTCGCTATATATAGCCACCAAATTTACTTGGATAGTATGCTACAACCAAAACTCCAAGCTTCATACCCAGCGCGTTCTTATCTCCACCAGAATATCTCTGAAAATCTAAACACGGCCTCGATATAGTCTCCTGGCTACACGCTACCTTAAAAATCTTAAAATATATATACCTAGATCCCCCAATTTTCTGTCCTCGCTCTTGGTATATATGCCCTCTGAGGAAGTGGTAAGCCGATGTGGTGTACGGGATCGTAGCTTCCCAGGAACAACGGGACGTGTGTATGTGGGTCTTTACGAAGCGAGTTAGCACTTAAAAGTTAAGAGTTTAGGACTTGCTGTCACTTACCAGTCCTCGTTCTTGATTTTCTTGGCCCTCTGCTTAGACGGTTTGCGACCCTGATGCCGATTATTGTGAGCAAGATACCTACAAGCCCAATGGCGAGAGAGATGCTGGCTTCTGGCGATAATGACATTGTACTGCTTCGCCAGTTGTATGACCTGGTCTGTTGTATGCTTTGTGTGTTTCGGTGGATATCTAGGATATCGGTATCACGCGTGGGAGTTTTGGTGTTTGATTTTATGTTGTTGTTGCTCCTGTTCTTGGTGTATGGAATTCTTTTCTCACAGCTTTTTGGGACTCGCGGTCTTCGGTATGTGGTTGGGGTTGAGGGGTGTAGTCGTTATACTGGTGGTCGATATATGGGTGGCCTGGCCGATACCCAGACATGCATGGATTCCGTCACAAGGAGCTACTTCCGCAAGTCGCTGGGTGTAGACTTCTACGTGTTGGATCACTGCCGGATCGTGTTATGTTTCTACGAGGCTCGTTCGGTTGCTCGTTTCTAGGTGTAGTGCGGCTGCTTGTGTTTCGAGGTTTGTCTATAGAAGGTAATATCTTGTTGAATGTCCAATTGCCGAGTAAAGCATTTGAAAGGCAAATCCAAGCAGACTCGAATCAAGATGAGCAACGCCCTTCCGAACATCAACCCACTTTCATAAGAGATGTTGTCAGTCCGCGATAGTTTAAAAAGAAATAATGATAATTGAGTAAGGTGTGATACAATAGTTGTCGAGTTTGGAGAGGATAGCTGTGTTTAAAATGGGCTTAGAGCTACCAAAAGAACATTTTTGGTGCTTCCCAAAAGTTCCTTGCATGGACATCCTACAAGGCGAGAAACTAAACTAGATCGAGATATTTACTGAAACTCAAGCCACCCCACGTTTGATTGGAGCCATGTTGTCGGTTACTTGAAGTATGATAGTTCATCCCATTCGTTTTGCGACCAATCTGGTAGCGATTCTTTCAAAATAAGGATCTCGTAAATGTTCCTTGATTGTTACACCTGATGGGTTGGTACTATAAAATGCTTTCCTTGTTGCCTTAATACTCTTATTTCAGCCCTATGAGATTCGTACTTGCTGCATCTGTCGTGTCTTCCTCTCTTGTCCACTGGGGAACATTAAGTTTTGTTTCTTGTTGTATAAATATGCTTTTCATACATAAGTTCTAAGATTGAAAATGGGTATTGTTACAATTCTACAAAGCTAGTCGTTGATTTTATAAAGGTGTTAAAAACCGAATTTATCAGGGGGGGTCAGAAGTCACACCAGAACACGATGACCTGCGAGGGAAGCATTTGTGAAATTGACTGTAATATCATGATTCTTCATACCACAAAACAAAGTTTCTGATGCATCATCTCAAACTTCCATTCTTAATGCGAGCGTAACACTACTGCCAAGAAATCAATATTGCTTGCCGTCGCTTAACACGTGTCGGAATTCTTGCTTCGAAATTTCATTTGTGTTTTGAGATTAGAAAATTTACTCGCTGAACTCGGCCTTTATTTTCTTGTAATCGGCCCTTCCCGCCGGTGACCAGTAGGGCAATGAGTTTGAAATTTGATTCTTGAACTGGAGTGCACCATTTCACTTGTGCATTCTGCTCAAACTGAGCTAGATTTTCGTAAGATTTTACTAGACATTTTATCAATAGCGGCCCTCGATGCTGCATACTCGGGCGAATGATTTTATGCTGGAACTTTGGAAAGCGCATCTCATTCGCCGATCGGGAAGTGTCACTTGACCTGCCCCTGACCCCTGCCGATGGTGGCTTCCGGGGCTTTCGCTTATGCAAAGACCTTTTGAGAGCTGAGCTGTTATTGGGCAGCCTCTAACCTAGTCTTTTTGATTCTCATATCTTCCATATTGAACATTGAAATGGCCCCGGAAAAGTGATCTCAAACTATCAGAGTTGGAACCACTCCGGTATCAAAGAAGTTTTTGATCCTCAAGTCCTTGACTGGAACTTTTGATGACTTTGCGAGATCTGTATGCACAGCCTCAGCCTGATTCTTTCGGGCAACAGCTTGTCTGATCAATCTCAAAGTTAAAATCCATCCAAAGAAACAACCAAGATTCATCGACTAGAGTGCGAAAACCAAGCCATGGCAGATTTCGAAAACCACAAAGCAGTTATCAGCGAGCTATATGCCCAAAACATGCTTCCGGTTGTGAAAAGATTAGTGTTGGAAACTTACAACTTCAAGGGAAAGTATGTTGGGCTTCAACTCGTTTTTGTCTGAAATTCAATTGACAAGCAACAGAGAGGGGCAATGGAAGAAACATATCAAGAAATGGGGACTCGACAAGAAGAACTTCAAATAGGGGGAATATCAAATCATCGCGAGCAAGAAGAGAAAGAGGGAAGAAGAGTCTGGCAAGGACACTCGGTTTGTACTTCATGGACGAGAAGTTCCACCCGAAAAGATTCGAAGATGGGAGGAGAGAAATGCAAAGAAGCAGGATGAGAATGAAGCTGGAGATGCAGGTATGATGTGTAGCAAGATACTTGTCCAAGAAGACTCGTTCATGACGCGGCAGCAGAAACCCAGAAAAGTTTGGTCTACTTCACACCTGAAGGATCGCCCAAAAGGGAATTTGTGGAAGAATTACTCAACGAGCCTTTCACTAGGCCGCCAGAAAGAGCGATGACCAACTCGACACCCACATTGATACGAAATCCTTCGGTTACTGGTTTTGAATGATGGGAGCCATATGCCAGGTATTTGGACACCCCAAGGAACAGCTCATTGGCACTCTTCATCGACATTCCGCCTGAGTTTGCGACGCCAATTGATCACTACGAAAAACAACGAAAATTTGAGATATTTATACAAGCGAAAGTCCCCAAGCTCGGATGCCAAAATTGCGAATTAAGAAGTGCTCTTATTGGTTTTGAGAGGTATTTTTCTGGCTTCAATTGGGCCCGAGAACGCAGAGATCAATAGAATTATGAGAACTTTAACTTTCGCCATTTGGTCCACCAAGCGATGCAACTTTAGCTAAACACAAACGATTTTTCCGCTGACGAAAAGATTTTTGGAATTGCTTTGAGTGTTAGTCGCTTTCTTCTTTTTCAAGAAGAACACCAACAGGCGAAGCGCTTATTGGAAGCTATGGCTCCGGAAATGGAACGAGCCGGCAGGTTTGATTTTCGGGAGTACACTCTCATCACTCTGGCAAGATGCGACCTGATGCTAGGGAATTTCCAGCAAGTCAATGATTTTCTTGTGGAATTCTTCAAGCCTGAATTTCGATCTGTCAAGTATATCCACTCAAACACTTATTGCGAGAAGCATCGCCATGGCATGGTTGTGTACCTCGAACTAAGAGATGCAGTTGAAATGGAGAACATATACCAGAGAGCAAGACTAGAGAGCGAGACCGTTACGATATTTCCGTTTCGAATACGTGCTATACAATTTGGCGACTACAACTATTTTCTGGCCTGCAAAGAGGATCTTCGGCCCGCAATGATCAAAGCGAGTATGCACGACAACGTTAACGATGACGATGGCAAGGATAAAGATATCGGTTTGAACTGGGATTGGGATGAGGAGGAAGACGAGGATGGGGAGGCAGGAGGTTTGGGGAAAGAGAATGTTACGAGCGCTTCCACTGGAAAATCAAAGCAACTAGCTTACGAGCGAGAAAACTTGTTTGGTTATATGAAGAATGATTGGCTAGTGTTGTTCGTTACTTCCTTGCGCGAGAGCTGTGCGGAGGGGGCTGGGAAAATGAGTTGGGCTTGTTGGACCGGGGTCGTGGTGGTTCCTTGTTGAGGCTACCTGCGCTCTCAGTATGCAACAAGTTCATGGAAGTCAAACATCTCACCTTCTCTCCCATCAATCCAATAATCATTTTAAATATGCCTTTCAATAGTGGTTTGTCCCACATTTTCAAAAGAATGAATAGTTGTCTCGTAATAAATTCATGTTCTCACTCGCCATATTAACAGCTCAATCGCTAGCTCAAAGGGTTTCCTCAATACCAGCGCTGTTTATGCTTATTGCCTCAAAAACAATAATTAAATTAAGCCATGTTTAGCTAGGGTTCGCTTCCGCAAACCATCCCATTTGTCGATGTGACCCCAGATGTTGGGATCTATCCCCTATGATACTAACTGTTTCTTAGTCGGCTGCCAACTTTCGACACACATCGAGTCTTGTACGCTACTTGCAATGTTTGTATCCACGGGCCAACTCACCGCTTGTCTTAGGACTGCACTTAGCTCTGCTGTGATACCCGCCTATACAGGGTCATGAAGGCCCATACCCCCACCCCTAGAAGGATGCGTACAAACTTCGCAGCAATAATTGAGACATGAGTACTGGGACGTAAAAGCGTGGACCATTTCATGTAAAAGTGTGCAGATATGTAACTCCCCGGTGCTGCCGGGGAATCCTGTCATAAGTATCTTTTCATGGGCCACAATGGTTATAGTATCTTTCGAATACAAATATGTTAAGTTGGGAAGGTCCTCAGTACTGTAGGTCATGGAGAATTGATTGATTTGTGTAGGTAGTTATCTAAGGTCTATATATAAGGAGTGAGTGATGATTACATCATAATCAATGAATGATATAATGACGATATAATAATGATATCATGATGACATGATGATATAGTGGATTTAGTACAACACTAGTGATCATACTAGCAGATAAAACTGCCGATGAAGTGGTAAATCAAACAGTAGTTCATTATGAAAATAAATAATGAGAAAAGTTATGTGATGTTATGAATCCAGCACAACAAAATAGTATCCAAAGTTTAACCAGCCAGGTTCATTCCCTTTCTTAACAACTAAAGACGTGGTTCAAAGAGAATTCGCAAAAAACAGTTGAAAAGATCAAACCATTCGGAAATTAGGATTCCCACATCCTCATCGGTGTCAACTTTAGGAATAGGCGATGAAAGAAAGGCTTTTTGCTCTGGGCTAAGCTTAAATTTTCGATAGTGAAGACTGACGAAGGTTGAAAGTTCCAATGGACAATAAGAAAGTTTCTCAAGAAAAGGCCTTCCAATTCTCTCATAGCCGTCAAAGATTTGGCGGTGGGGCATGTCTAGTTGAAGGACATCTCCAACATGTAACTCTTGGTAGTGAAAAATTCTTGTGCCGTCTGAAGCAAGTGAGTAGTTTTGTTCAGGGGGGTGGCCAGGAGAAGGAGCCTTCCGGCGTGAAAGAAATTTCGAGAGCTTACACATTTTTGCGATGTCGTTTTCTAAAGATTGGGTTCAGAAGGAGCAATATGGGCAAAAAAATGGATTGGGAGGAGAGAAAATAGGTATGTAAATATACTAGAATAGAACAACAACTAGTTTGTTCATGTCCTTGCATACGCTTTCTTTGTTACAATATAATTTAGTTGTTTTGTTCATAATGCTGAACTCGCTTTGTCATTATTTGTGAGAGGGGTTTTGGTGTTTCAGGTGACTGAAACTATGCCACCACCAGGTGGACCATAGAGAAGAAGAAATTAATACTCTAACGTTTTCTGTTAGAACTCCCTACAGTCTCCTCGGACGGAATATCGGCGTTTTGACCGGATAAACCGGATCAGTTCGGAAATAGCTCCGAGTCCTCGTCATACCTCGGAGTCCGGACTCCGAATATCTACGACTTCAACAGCCGTTTATTTATCACTTACAACCTGATCGTGCTTTCATAAATTCACCAGTTTCTTTTATTTTATTATTCAAAACCTATTGCAGCGGCTCCGAGAGTGATTTCAAGACAAATTGTACGATTACGACGGCCTTTCCCCATATCTTGAAATTGCAAGCTTGGCGCGGCTGCGTTGTTGATTTACTATCTACAAGGGTCCCCTTTGTGCTATTTTTTCCTCAACCACAACAAACGTCGTCCTGTACATAATCCTGTGATGGTCTCCTAAAACTCCTCTCGACTTCCTGCCCTCTCTTGGGCTCTCCATACACCTATAAACCCCCTTTCCGTCTTCCCGACTTCCACCTCACCATGCGCCGCGGAACCGTTATCTTCCTCGTCATAATCTTTCTGATAGTTGGTTATCTTACCAACGAGTGCAGAACTCTGATATCTCTTCTTTTCGAAGACGCCTCCGCATACGCCATACCAAGTACCGATATACCGCCTCTAGGTTTCGAAGAAAAAGAGGGCGGGTTGCCGCCATTAATACCAAAAATTATTCACCAAACCTACATCAACTCTTCCATTCCCATAAAATGGCAGTCAGGGCAGCAAGCATGTGTGGACCTACACCATGACTATGAGTATATTGTTAGTCTCCCGGCCTTCAGCAAATACCCAAAATTATCATGCTAACAGAATCAACAGCTCTGGACCGACGAGAAATCCCGAGATTTCATCAAGAAGGAATACAACTGGTTCCTCGAAACCTTCGACTCCTACCCCTACCCGATCCAACGTGCCGACTCGATTCGCTACTTTATACTCTACCACTTTGGTGGCATATATATTGATCTCGACGACGGTTGCAATCGTCCTCTCGACCCCCTCCTCCACTACCCGGCCTTCCTAAGATTTACGACCCCAACGGGGATCAGCAATGACGCTATGGGAGCTGCGCCGCACCACCCATTCTTCAAATTCACGATCGGCTTATTGAAGGAGTACAACCGGAGTTGGGTATTGGGATATATCACCGTGATGGGCAGTACGGGTCCATTATTCTTGTCAGTAGTATGGAAAAGATATTTGCGCGATCACACGAAGCCTTCGGAAATCGTACGAGTCCTTATGCCAGCTGAATACAAAGGGCACCCATATAGTTTCTTCAATATTTCCAAGGGAAGCAGTTGGCATGGAAAAGATGCGCAAACCATTTTCTGGATGCTCAAACATTGGCTGTTCCTGACAGTTGCTGGATTCCTGATTGCTGGTGTCGTGGGAACCGGCCTCTGGTGGGCTTGGTCAAAGTGGGTGATGAACACTGGTATAACCTCCCACGGGCGGAAAAGAGGGATTTGGAAGAGGATAAGAGGTGGGAATGATAGATATGAGTTGGTTGATCGAATGGCATAGGTGTCACTAGAAAAAGATCGAAAAGAGGACGCAGAGATGGCCCTTGCTAGTGCAGCTTAAAGGGCCTTAATCTTTGTGATCTTCATTTAATGCATGGATAGGGATTTTGATTAGACACGTACATGGTATAGGGTTTCTTGGTCAAGATGTCCAAATTAGAGGGACTTGGTTAGGACGCTTTGGTTATACCCATTTTAATGCGATAATGATTTTTTGTTCTCTGTATTTTGGAATTTACGATTGTCTGAATATTTGTTATAGAAGCTCCTAGCGACTTTGAGATCAAGGTAAGGACTAAATTATCGAGTAAGCTAACAAGCGGCAGATCACTCGCAACTCCATTCTTGGCCCCCAAAAACCTCCGAGTAAGCCATCGAGCCATCAATCCTCAAGCAAACCAACAAACAGCCTTTTTTGCCCAAAGAACTACCGAGTAAGCCACGAGTAAGCCAAACAAAATTAGGAGCCAAAAAGTCACGAGTAAGGCAACGCCTATCTACCCTCGCTCAGCAAGTTTCAGCAACCCCCCCGAAGGATGCCACACAGCCCAGTGGCCTTCAAAAGTGTTGTACAACCACTCATACCGAAAGTAAAACCGAAACGAATAGTCCCGAAACCACTCATGCGCCAGCCCTCTCCCAACCCCTTCCTCCCCATCATCCGTACTCTAAAGTCTCAAAAGCCCCAACCACTTTGGCACACTTTGATTCATCTCCTCCAACAACCCATTGACAAGTCGTAGATTGCTTTTCGAGAACCTGGCCCGACATTCAGGACATTTGTACTTCTTCTCTGAAATAACCCATGTTTGGATGCAGCCACGACAGAATATATGACCACAAGGTCTCTTCACGGGATCGAAATAAGAGTCTTGACATATTGTACATGATGACCCGGCATTCGGCTCCTCTCTCGTAACGGATGGGAAGTCAGGAGAATATGTTGAGAGACTGGGTATACGGAAGGCTTGGAAGGGGGGTCGCGTACGAGAGTTCTCACGGTCTGAAACGAGATTGTAGATTGTGACTAGACTTACTAATTGATACTGAAGCGAAATATCTTTATGATATTTCGTCTAGCAATCTTTTGCAAGTTTTCTCATTTTTGGATCTTCGGACTTCTTGTCACGAACGAGTCCTAGAAGCGTAGCTTCAAGAACTTGTGCTGCTCGGTGAAGAATTGAGATATCTGCACCTGAGGTGAGTATTCTTTTTGTGGGCTTGAGTTTCTTGGCTTGTTTGTTGAAAGAACGGATATTGGCGATGAGTGGTTCGGCTACGGCGAGGTCTTCGAGAGAGGGAATTCGTGGTTTTGAGCCTCTCCAGCGTCTTGTGCAAAGTTTAAGATACAAACTCCACAGCGAGTGGGAGCTTCCATTTCGATTGCCTCTAGCAAGACTTCTCGATTGAGTGGGCATGCGGCCTCGCGTACACCGGACTTTGCGGGCTGGATGCCATTTTTGCGGTGTGCGATGACTGTTGTGCCAAAGGACTGGCAAGTTGGACACTTGATGGTATAGAGATGGCACATTTTTGTTTATCTCAGCTTTTTGGGGTTCTCGAAGTTTGGGTTGTAAGGAGTTTAAGAGTGCCTATAGAATTAAGATATCTATGCTACATATCTGTGTAGCTAGGTGTAAGGAATGTGTTTACTACCATTTTTTGGGATCCTGTTCTGTGGTGAATGAGAAGGGGGGATAGTTTGAAAGGTCAAAGTAGTAGACAATCCATTATGTGATAAGCGGGGGGAAGATTTCAAAGCAAACAAGAAGTGAAGACTCTCTTGTTGAAATGGAAGTCTTTGTTTAAATTACCAGCCCAAGTCAACACCATCTAATTGAATGAGATTCAAGTATTAGTTAGTATACCCTTATAACGTCTCGCGAATACTCGACCATTATTGCTCGTTCACCGAGGTAAAGTTATTTTTAACTTTGTTTTAATATCAAAAAGCCAGGAAATAAACCCCCTGAAATTTATATAATAAAAATGTAGTCTTAGGGGAATTAGCAGATAAACAAATCCCTGATATCAGTTGAGCAACCCGGTGTCGTTTACTGCCACCCTCTATCTTACCTCTATGTCGTCAAGTCAGAGCTTTTGTGGTATTATTTTCGTGACCCCTGAGCTACTACACGACTAATCACCCTGTCAAGTGGGCCTAATATTTCAGAGTCTCAATAACTCCATGTGAGTAAAACTGTACTGTGTGCAGAGAAGTTCCCTAGAACTTACGTCCGCCACTTTTCTGCCTAGAGAGTATCAGTCTTAGTAAAAGTCCTAGCCAACAGTTTGCGTGAAAAAAAATCTGCTCGTCACTTAACGCAAGTTCTTACGCATAAACAGTTCTGTAGTGGGGTGTACATATTTGCCACTACTACTATAGGAATCTTAGTAAGTAGAATAATGATAAAATATCATTCCAGATTAGATCAAGGAGTAAGAAATAATAAAAGCCCCAGTGATCGATGATTCGATATAGATTATACTTGTGTAAGGTTGGTATTGCCCGATGGAAAGGTAGACGAAAATCAACTCCATTGTTATTATGTACCAACTCTCTTAGAGAAATCGCCCCTTCAGCGCCCCTTGATCAGAATATCTAGCTTTGCTATCGTTCCCTCGTTACTAACCATTCCAATGTCGCAAGTCAATTTAACGAGGAAATGCACAGCTTTAGAAACCTCATTACTTCCAGGTCACGCTTCTTTGTTCATCTTGGAGTATCAGAAGTCTCTCTTGTTCAGACGCCCGACTACGAGGATCGCCAAACATGCCCCCAGGGCCATATTTGGCTACCTGCTCTTGCGTAGCGCCCCACTTAATAATTTCCTGAATTGTTGGCCTCCAATGTCCTAAAAACATGCTTGTTCTAACGTTCTGGAAAGGATGTAGATCGAAGTGGAAAGTTACCGCCTGGCTGAGTGCCCCCTCTAGAGTACTCAAGGCATTGCAGAATGGCCGCCCATGGCCTCGGTTCCCTAGACCTCCGTCACGCGCAGGAACATCTTTAGGTATGGTGAAGAGTTTCTTGATAATTAGCAAGCTAGCTTGTTTCTCCGAATATATAAATTTATGAAAGCGAATTACTACTCACGAAAAATTGATGAAGCTGCAGGTGTAACAATTGCAGAATAAGCTCCTGTGGAGAGAGAACCGCCGTATTCAGATAGATGGTGCGGTTGTCATGATGGTATTCGCCAAATGAGCCATGGGATTGCGCATTGATGTTAAGTTTGATGTGATTGTTGAGATTGCAAAAGAAGAATAACTTATCAAATACCCAAGCCCATTGAAATCCAAAGTCGTGAAGCTCTTGCGAAGTCATTCTAGCTTTAACAGGAGCTCGAAGAATCTCGACTGCACCTGGATCCGTGACTCGCTCCAAAACAGGAACGCTGTTGATGCGTGCAAAGAGTTCAGGGATGTCTTGCCAGTTGTATCGCACAAGTTTTAGATCTTTTCCAGCAGCCAATTCGTCTTCAATTCTGTATCGGCTTTGAGTATATTGCCAGGGGGTTTTCGCGGGTTTCTCCTCCTTTGGGTATTTCTTGATGAGACTTTTGCAGATCGCTTTGAATTCTTTCATTTGGCCCATCTTTTGTCGATTTCCAGTTTGATTGAGGTAAGGTGATTCTTCTTAAACCTTGAGTCTGGAAGGTTATATGTGAAATTTGTTGGTTGCCGTTTCTTGGAGATGGTCTATTTTTAGTGTTGGGTGTTGATATGTTGGGAGAAAAGTTTAAGGATGAGCTTTTGAGAACCCTATATAAGTAGACTCTAGTTTAGTGGTGTGTTTGCTAGCTGGGTTTGAGCTATGAGTTACCTAAGAAACTTAGCTTGAACATACCCAAAGTGAAGGGTCCCTCGTGAACTCTCTACCTTAAGAATAATGTTATGGTTTTCTATTTCACCCACAGAGTGACAGAGACCAGAGTTGACAGAGTTGACCAACAAATGACCACAAATCTCTCAGGCATATACCATGAAAAATAGTGAAGAGGCAAACGTCTTTCATTCTCTTTTCCACAAGTCTGGTCCACTTGAAAAGTTTGAGAAACTGATATGCATGGAACTAAAATCTATATATACTCAGGTATAAACTTTTTTTTTAAAGAAGCAGTAGGATATCACTATTGGTGATAAAAGGTTGAAAGCAGTTTTTGATAGCAACGAGTTGAGCAGGTGCAGGCATTACAAAAAACAATCTACTTTCCCACCTCATAAAGTTTTTGTTTGTTCAGATCAAATTAATATTGACAATGGGAGAGATAAACTCTATTTTATAGAAGTACTATCTAGTCTCCTGGTCCCCATATGAGTGCACTATGCAGTCAAAATTCAGTAAAGTGATGCTGCTATGCCCCTTACAGTTTATTTGCTATTGCTTTCTTGCCCGTGAAGTGACTAAACAACAAAATGTCGTTAGTTAGCTCTTTTACTGACCATTGAAAGATCACAAACTTCATAATTGTCGTTACATATTCCTGGTGAATATCACCTTGCACGACAGCCTAGTTGATCCACGTGCTTTGGCTGATGTGAGTGGCTTGCCACTCACATACTTAAGCTCACAGGATCCGACCCCTCTTTACCTTTACTCTTCATGCAATAAAGATATAGGAATACAACCACTTATTGCATCGCACTTTATGACTACCAAGTCATACCAACAATAATAAATCTAGGTAAACATCTTGATATTATTGACTACACGATTCTGCTATAATTATCAGAGTCTCAAGTCTCATAGAGACAAATTACAATTATGCCTCAAAGACAAAGCCTGCTCGTCCCAGAATAAGAAAACCCAGGTAAAATTGAGAGTGAAAAGTCTCATACTAAATAACCCTCGAAAATATTGAGCTGTTATTTTCTGATTCGCTGATTCGGACCTATGCGGGTCATGTAAAGTTACCCCTGGACCGAATAAACTGAAGTCCTCATTGGGAGCAGCCCGACGTCTCATTTCAGCATCTGAAGCTCTCCAATAATCAATCATCATGGAAGCCAAAATTGATCGCCAAATTCCACAGTCTACTTTGAAATCCACCTCGTATTGTATTCTTCTTTCAAGAATGGCCAGAATATTACCAAAACTTGGTCCATGTTCCCCCTCGGTTTCACTCCAGGGCCCACTAACAAACTTAGACTACAAAAAGTCAAGATTCAGTTCAAACAAGGGGGAGGAGCAAGGTGTATTTACTAAGAAATGCACATCATAGCTCAACATCTCCAGAAATATATCGCTGAATTACGCACAATTCAACTAAAATCAGACGCTGTCTATGCAATCTCAAATCCTTCAGGTGGTCCCTGTCTCGATTACAGGATCGATGTCTTGCCTGTTGGTCCGTTCCGTACAGAAAAGAATTTCAGTGACTCTTTACGACTTGGTAGTGCCCCTGATGTTGTGCATCGAGATGATCACCAAATCGTCTTCACACATGCCGACATTAATTTGCGGAACGTTATTTTGAAAGATGGCAAGATTTCGAGGATTGTGGATTGAGAGAATGCTGGTTGGTACCCTGAGTATTGGGAGTATACTAAATGTAAATTTGGGGTACGATTTTCGAAAAGGTGGTTGAAGATGTTGGAGGGTGTTTAGGGATAAGTATGAGGAGTTGAAGATTGAGGAGGTTTATTGGGAGTTGGATTCTAGTATGTAGTCGAGCTTGTAATAACAGAAATTATATACTATCTGTTAGGTAGGATAGAAATTAAAAAGGTGCCGGTGGAGACTCTAGGCTTCGTTAGGATTCATCAGGGTCTAATCGAGTTGAGTCAAGGTCATTGTTCCTTCCACAACAACGTCAATGACTCCGCGGCCTGGGTCGGACCTCGAGATTGCACAGCACGACTTTGACAACACCTAGCATACCTCACGCTGGAAAAATAGCCTCACTTGTGGCTCACTCGCCGCTTTTTTGGCCCCTAGTGTTTATTAGCTTACTTGCCCATTGATGGCTTATCTCTTTTTCATGAGGCATGGCTTACCCGCCAATGAATAGCTTACTCGCAATCTCTTTTTGGCCCCCCAAACTTGCTATGGCTTGCGCAGAGGGTAACACATCTCCTTTGTAAACCCGCGAGACATATGTATGAACAATCACGACCGTATTACCCCATCAAACAAACTAGCATTCAGCAAATCTTCCGGGTGCGGGGAAAGACAAGTCACCTCCGAAAACAGGGCCGAAAGTGGTCCGATAATCCGAGCGCTACCCGATGACATTAGTCATCTTCTCTATCTTATCTGCACACCAACGGCGTGGAAGTGACGAACGCGGGACCAGGCGAACTCCTCCAGCTCTGGGCTTGTGGTTGACAGGAATCCACCTTCCTCCCTTGTGCGCTTGCTCACACGACAGCGGCTCGGCAAACGTAGTATATCTCACTTCTCTCAAAGCGAATTGCCTTACTCAATGTTGAAATTCAAGAAAAGGTGCTCTCTCTAGTGAATTGAAGTAGATCCCCCACTATTCACAGATTGTGCCGAGTTCTATTTACACTCCCAAGCTCTCTTTACCCCACCATAACCTCAACTTGCTCTCCTCAACCCAAAACCCTAGATTTCAGAACTCCATACAATGGCTACTCCAGCAAAAGCACCCGTCTCAAGTGTAGGACCTGACTACCGCCCCGAACAACAAAAACCTTCCGCAACAGTCTCCAAAACAGTCCCCTTCGAAAATGTCCACACCCTCCCCCAAACCCCTCAACTCATCGCCCTCCTCACGTGGGTTCCCAACAACCCTTTCATATCAAAACATATCAAAACATATCTAAATACTGATTCATTTGGGCACATAGCATGATCCGAGATAAAAACACCGAGCGAGCAGATTTCATCTTCTACTCCAACAGAATAATCCGCCTCCTCGTCGAAGAAGGACTCAACCACCTCCCCGTCGTCGCCCACCCAATCACCACCCCCGTAGGCCGTCAATACGCCGGCGTCCAATTCCAAGGCAAGATTTGCGGGGTTTCCATTATGAGAGCTGGGGAGGCGATGGAGGAGGGATTGAGGAATTGTTGTCGGAGTGTGAGGATTGGGAAGATTTTGATTCAGAGGGATGAGGAGACTTGTATGCCGAAGTTGTTTTATGATAAGCTCCCCGAGGATATTGCTGATCGGTGGTGTTTACTTTTGGATCCCATGTTTGCTACTGGTAAGTCATGACGTGAATGAGGAAGATTGGAGATTGCTGATGATTGTGTGAAGGAGGCTCTGCGATTATGGCTGTTGAGGTGTTGAAGTCTCGTGGTGTGCCCGAGAACCGGATTTTGTTCTTGAACCTCATTGCCAGTCCGGAGGGTATTGAGAAGTTTGCTACCAAGTTCCCTAAGCTCAGAGTGGTGACTGCTTTTATTGACCAGGTCAGTAATTCCTTTCAGAGTCAAGAAGAATATCAGCTAATAAATTTGGTAGGGATTGGATGAGAAGAAGTAAGCTTGATACCAATGCAGCTGTTTGAGATCTTGAGTTGCTAACATGTTATAGTTATATCGTTCCAGGACTTGGTGACTTCGGAGACAGATTCTACACTATGTAGAGGGACATAGGTAACTTGGGGGGAGGGGTAGCAATGGGAGGCGCAACAGCATACATAACTTGGTGGTCCCGCAGTAGAATCAAAATATATAGATTTCCTGCCATGAAGTTCACATAATGCCAGTGCCATTCGTAGAATAGTAGTTCTTTGTGCTAACCTCAAATAACCAGTAAACGCCTTAATCCCCAAACTCCTAATCCAGTCATACCTTCCATGCCCCTAATATTCGTCGTCTGCAGCCACACTTCCTCTGCGATAACTTCCAAGGCCATCTTCGTCCGCCATAATATCATCATCGTTATCATCATCGTCCTCGTCGTCATCTCTCGCCTTGCCTCCGCTTTGTCTGCCAGATGCGGGTGCCCTCGAAGGCGCAAAATCACCACCTCCCTCTTCGCCCCCTTCCTTAGCAACAGCATCGCAGGCGTCGACCCAGTCCGAGTATACATCGACGGCAGCTGATAGATCTGCATGCTAGATTAGTTGTCTGCCAAAAATGGAGGGGAAAAAGCGCAAAGAGCTTGTTTAACGTACAGTTGACAGCGCATTGGAATTTCTGACTACAGACTTTGCAGGATAACTCGCCAACGCCAGCTTTTTTGTCTAGTTCCACAGAGACGGAGTTCTCATGATTGCAGAAGAGACACGGAAATGTTTTGTCTAATCCTGCGTTCTGGGATAATTGTCAGTTTCGCGCGCCGGCGCAAACTTGGTTTTGATATCCTACCTTTTTCTTGCCCTGAGGCTTGGCTGCCTTCTTCCTTTTGCCCTGGATTCCGCATTAGCAGATACTTTTAAGAAGTAATAGATGACCGGGACTAGCTTACCATGATTTCTTGGTGTTGTGATACGGTGCAGTAGCTGGGTTCGGTATGGGATGGCCTATCCACCAACGCGGCGCGACAAAGATTGAAGAAGTTGGGAGCGTGCACGTCCCTTTTCTTGTACCTTTATGAGATTTAGCGTCATTTCTAGATTCACGCCCAGTACCAAAACGGCAGTAACGAGACAAGGGGGCGGGGCGATAAGGCCCACGATAGGTGGCGTCGGGTCCCTCCACAGCCAGGGCAGTATTCACTGACTGGAACTCTCCGATGGACCTTGCCCAACTTTTTCTTTAAAACAACAACAGAACCAATCCAAGTGACCAACGTCTTCTTTACTTCCTACCTGGAGGCAAAAAGGACACTTCACCAATTGACAAACTTCTCTATAGCTCGCAGCTATAAGAACTCTAATCACCATTTCCCAATCCCTGTTCCTCACTGTACAACCCCGCTTCACCGTCTCTTTGTGACTTTCCTCTACCTCACACCTCACTTCTTGTGGAATCGGTACCTTTCAAGTACAACGAGAACAATAGAGCCGCATTACAAAAACCAGCCACCTTTTTTGCAACCCCAAAACTCCCTCCAAGATGTCTTCATCACCGCCAGACCAAACGGCGTTATTGAAGGAGGTCCTCGAAGCCCTCAAGAGTTTACAGACCAACCAAGTCCAACTTGCCTCGAATGTTGATGCCATCACCGGACGAGTCAACGTTTTGGCCGGTATGAAAGAAGTTCGAGATATTGCCAACGGAGAATCATCAACCCCATCCCAATCAACCAAGCAGGCCGAGGTTCCCGAGCCAGTTCACGATGATGCTGTTCCCAGCTCTCCCACTCTCACTGCGGAGCAGATTGAAGGTGAAAAGGCACTTGCTGCTTTGACTCATGCGAGAAAGCCTAGTGTCACTTCAAGAATCATTTTAACGTGTGTTTCCCCATCATCAGTTTGATCATCACATTTTGGATTTCGTTTGGCTGACTGTTACACGTGTAGAACCTATCCCGGTCAATCTGGTATCAACCCTCTCCCCATGAATTGGGGTCACAAAGATCCACAAGAACGTGGCCCCGTTGTAGTTTCAAGAAACCAGACGACAATTCGAAGAAGAAATGGTATGTTTTGAGCTCTTTTATCGATGAATCTTTGACTAACAGATTACAGCCATTGGAGGTATGCTGCTCGAGAAATCCAGTCGAGGTGACAAACTGACCATTTTTAGCTCACGGTGGCTCGTATTCCATCTATTACGCTTTGGCAGTCGCAAGCAATGAGATTGCATCGGATCACAGGTAATGATTTGTTTCTTTTTTTATCCCCTTTAAATTTGTTGTTGTCCACTCCGCCTCATTTTTGTTCTCCCTGGGTAGCCCTTGGTCGCTTAACTCTGGTGATCAAGGTTCTTCCAAAGGAGAGATTTGATGTCATATTGCAATAGCTAACATACCCCTAGACCTGATTTTACCAATACGGAACCAGCTGCAAACATTGGACCTTTCCCACAATGGGCGGACAAGAAAAAGATTGTGTCTATGGACCCGCTAGGTCACTTGTCTCCTTGGCTTTTCAGTGAAACCATTGAGAAAGAGAACGGTATGCTTTGGCAGGATGAACAATATGATCATTACTAACTTCAATTAGTTGACATTAGACCAACAATTGGTAATTTTGCTGGAACTAGTTTTTGAGGCATTTGACTGACCATGATCAGCAATCACAAGAGCTCATATGAAATTGCCTGAATTGGAGGAGAGTGTGAGAGCGGGTCGTTTGTAGGTTACCCCGGAACTATTCTTGCGATATTTAGCTCACCATAAGCGCAGGGTACCAGATGGCAAGGTTTGCTTGAATGCTTCTGGGGAACTTGCTGTGACAAAATTTGCCGTTGAACCAGTAAGCTATATACTCCGAAAACAGGAGTCTATGTCTGACAAAACTTTAGGTTTGGTACCTTCCTGGTGTTGCAGAGAGATTTGGCATTGGTAATTCACTCAGACAATTGGAAGTACAATTACGCTAACATTTGGTCAGATGAAGGAACGCTTCGAAGAGCTCTGTTTGAGCACACTGGCGGATCGTATCCAGAGTTGATCACTAGAGGGGATATTAAGATTTTCCTTCCTCCAATAGGTACGTTTCGGAGACATGCCGTGTATTGTTTATCACTGACGGTAAATAGGCGGTCTTACGGTATACTGCTTCGGAGATCCAGCAAAGATGTCGGATGAAAAGGTGCGGCTGGCGTTGAGAGTACATGACGAGGTAAATATCCCTCATTCTTTTACTTGTTTTTTTTGTCAAGAATTTTCCATCTGACCCAATTCCAGTGTAACGGTAGTGACGTGTTCGGATCTGACATCTGCACATGTCGTCCTTACCTCATCTACGGTATCGAGGAGGCCGTCAAGGAAGCACAAAAGTTCGTTTTCCCAATCAATCTTAACCGAGTGCATGTTGGGCAACATCTAACCAAACTTTTTGTAGGGGTGGAAGTGGGGTGGTGATTTACTTCCGCAAAGAAGGTCGCGCTCTCGGAGAAGTAACAAAAGTAAGATACGATTTCGCTTTTGAACTGCGAGACATCTATTGGGAAGACGCCAACGTATCATTCCATCTCACACCTACTTGGCGACCCCACCACTGAAATGTCTTGATGGACATCTATCCCACTCCCCCACATCACAATCCGATCCTATCCGCTTACCCCAATGTTTCCAATGTTCCTATCAATCCACTCCCCCCATTTTCTAACATTTAGTGTGTAGTATCTTGTATACAATGCCCGAAAGCGTGGGTTGGATCGCGCATCGGAGTACTTTAAGCGTACAGAGAATATCGCGGGTGTGAAGGACATGCGATTCCAAGCTCTGATGCCGGATATCCTGCACTGGCTTGGTATCAAGAAGATTGATAGGATGTTGAGTATGAGCAAGTAAGGTCTCCTGGGTATCTGGTAAATTTAATGGTGGCAGTATTAACGGTTTGTTCACAGCATGAAGCACGACGCCATCGTTGGTCAAGGGTAAGAAATTCCGACGTACAACAAAATCCAAAATATCGCAAATATTGACTGAAACTAGAATTCCCATCCACGAGCGAGTTGAGCTCCCTGAATCCTGGATTCCTGCAGATTCCAGAGTCGAGATTGATGCCAAAATTACCGCAGGTGAGTTTACCCGAGTTTCCTTCCCCCACATGTCCAATGATACGGTAGGGCTGACTCGGGTTGAAGGGTATTTCACGACTGGACATCGAATGACTGAAGAAGAGCTTGCCGCTGTTAAAGGAAGAAGTTGGGATGAGTAAGTTCTCCCCTTCGAGCGATATCTCCCTAAAAGTAGGAACTGGAAACTGACCAAACGTAGCATCGATCATTGATCACGCGCTTAGAAGGTTTATCGAGGGTGGACTCGGGCCGCATAGCTAGCAAAGTACCTGCATCCGTGCCTAACATTCGCTAGTCTAGTTTTTAGTTGCTTTTCAATATAGAGATATTTGGCCCAGACAACTGGCTGAGGAGAGTTGGGGGACCCGTTGTTTCGTGATATTTGGCAGCGATGAAATCGTGTGGATTTTACACCGCCAGGCATGCCGGCACCACACCACACTCATCTGAGGTGTCTCCTTTTTTCATAAAAATTATTCCATATTGGTGGGAGGACCTAGTGCGACCCATCCTTTTTAGAACAAAACCCAGCAAGAACAGGGATGTCTGTATTGATGCGTCCAGGCTTCTAGAACTGGAGTTGGACCAAGTGAGGGGGTAAAGGCAGGTTGGAAAGTTTGGTTTTGGTTGTCGTAGGCGAAGGGTGGCAGGGCCAAAAAAGAACGCGAGGCGAGTCGTGCAGATGCAGGCTGCATTGCGGTTCACCAGTGGCTCCAGCGGTGCCAGTGATGACCATCCTCCTAGGCCTTCTGCATGTCCACGAAGGCAATTGAAATCACTCACAAGGCGACATGTGGCGAGACGTGGAAAAAGATGGGGTAGGTGGAGCGAGCGGACCGAGGACTCTCTAAGCCTGGATTATTACGAAGGCGCGCATGGATGGGTGTTGGGTGGTAAGGTTAAAGCTTGATGGGGAGACTTGTTGATAGGTATATGAGACGGGTTTGCCACACTTGTTGTCTGCCTTCTTGAGGATATGAATGTTTTGACTCTCTGAAACCAAACAAGTCAAGAAAGCAAACGAGCTCCAGACCGTTCTAATTCTTGTTCATACGAAGCTTATACCTTATTTTTTATTGTATATATCAATTGCCTCATCCCAACTAAACAATTTCCCGGAACATATCTGACACCACTACTCTCAGCAAAAACAACACCATATCTTACCTTTTTACCAACATCAAATCTATACTCGACCTTACAAACGAAACAATGTCTCCAAAATCATCATCCTCCCGCACCTCCTCATCCTCAAAATCCTCTTCCTCACGACCAAACCTCATGCGAGCCTCTGCCACCGCACCTTCATTGGCAACATCCAATGCTTCGCGACAGGATTACTCGAATCTTCAATCATCTAGAGCTACGGCTTTGTTGACTAGAGTTGCGAGTTATTCACAGCCTCAACATGGATATACACATCATCACAGCCATTCCGCTTCTAGCTCTCTTTGCTCGAGTCCAGATCGAGATGCCGTGAGGAAGGAGGGGTATGAGGGGGGTTATGGATCTTGTAAGTTATTACCCTATTATTCCTCTTTTTTTTTAATCGGAAATGAGACTGACTTGTTTGGCAGCGAATTATTTCAGTTTCCCATCATTTGAAGATTTCCAAGAATACCATCAGGAAAAGAGGATTCCTTGAATAACCAAGCTCGGGTATCTTGGAACACGCCGACTCCTTTTTCAATAAGAATTAAACGATTGATGATACATACGATGATGATGATGGG
Organism: Hymenoscyphus fructigenus; assembly: GCA_001414455.1. Classification (NCBI taxonomy): domain Eukaryota; kingdom Fungi; phylum Ascomycota; class Leotiomycetes; order Helotiales; family Helotiaceae; genus Hymenoscyphus; species Hymenoscyphus fructigenus. The sequence continues at coordinate 48,442 of LKUV01000201.1, read as the reverse complement.
CTGCGTGCCACGTATACGAAAAGACGGGATTTCCGGATGGTCGATTCCGAGGCTCGCTGTGGGTAAAGCAATATATGCAGCATGACATCCATGCCGTGGGATGGTTCATGGCTACGGCGGTGAGGCGGAAGTTGGAAGGGAGAGAAAAGGGGAAGGAGAAGGAATCTTGGTATTCCGGATTGCACGACGCTGGTTCATCTGGATGGGTGCGGGTGTTTGGGTGTTTGGTTTGGTCGGTCTGCTGTTGATGCAGAGGGGTCGAGTATTTATTTGTATACATGGTTAGTTGGAGGGAAGGAAAGGAGTGAGATGAACAAACAAGGAGATACAGATACTTGTTCTCTTGTATCTATGGAATGAAGATACCCCTTTGTATATATTTTCAATACTTCCTCTTGGGTGATTGATGTTCGTGGTTCCCGTCTTTGGGAAGTTTTTTGTGTCGACTTTCTTCTCGAGTCCCTGTATTCATATTCTCGGACTCTCAAGTAAAGTAGCCTTCTCCCCAAAAGACTTTGTCGAGGCTTCGTGCGAGAGAAGGGAGGTGTAGGTGGGAGAGTTCCTCGTGTTGACATCATCCCAGGCCACAACGACGAGGTCGCTCCTGCACTTGATAAAAAGAATTAAGACACAGAGGCAGGTGCGCATGAGACAAAAAACGGATAGACATGCCCAAAATCCTCCCAAGGTAAACACTTTTTAGCTAGATTCCGGACAAAAGTCACATTCTCAACCTGGACCCCCACCAAGAATTCGTGACTGTAGCCCCCTTGAGAACAAAGATAAAATACGTATGATCGTTCTAGTCGTTTAGAACAATTCAGTTGATTTTCCAGTTTTGATCGAACAATCGGGGAAGCAGACAGAGCATAGGGATTCTACTCTTGGTTAGTTACACCCCAAGGTGCGCCCAATCTATCTACTTCTCATTAACAAATCCCGTAGAACCTTGGAATAGAACTCGGTTCTCGAGTTCCGGGAAGAAGTGTCTTGCATTCATGTGCTTCCGCGATAATCAAGGTAACGCAGATGCAGAGAACTGGGGATCCAAATTCTTGATTTGAAGATGCATCTCATCGAGATCTTTGGCGGTGTGCTGGTTTGTTATGTGCTGGCGTTCCGAGGTAGTTACTCGATTTGGCATTGTCCATGAGAGAGGCCGAGATGGACTAATTTGAGGGCTTTCTTCCTTTGAACGCTCAACCTGGAAAAAAGCCTTGTGTAAGTATGGGCATCAATTCGAGGTATTGTGAAAATAATTTGAGGGTTGGAAAGAAAGACGGAGGGCGAGACAGAGATGCCGACTCCTGGGGATGGAAAGTAAAAGCAGCACTCATAATTTGGATCAAATTCTAAGTATTACTTGAAAAGGTGAAGTTCCAACTCTTCTCATACAATTATTGAATAGATATGCTGATTTTAGAACCTCCAGTCAGTTTTTTTTAATTATTATTTCTTATTTAAAAGAATTACTCCAAGATGGAATTTGCTTCGACATTCTATGTCGCCTTTTGGTGTCTCAAGATCACGTGGCAGATAGACCGTGCACGGGCGATTGGCTTTTGGTCGCTTAATGCCCACACTCAACTTTTACCAAATTCTTCAATACTTATTCTCCAGCAACCATACATTCGGCCCCGCGACAAGGAAACTTATCGCAATCATGGCTGTCGGAAAGTGAGTAGTACCTCACCCTGCGATCCTTTTTCTGCGATGTTGGACGAATTCGAAGCTGCGACTGTGGATGGCGGGGCGGAAATACATGTGGAAAGAATTGGTCTGACAAGACGACAGGAACAAGCGCCTTTCGAAAGGAAAGAAGGGTCTCAAGAAGAAGACCGTTGACCCTTTCACCCGTAAGGATTGGTTCCAGGTCAAGGTACGCGCAATTGAGAGCCAGAAAAATGCATCGCAAAGGCTAACATAACCCTCCAGGCTCCATCCTCATTCGCAGTCAGAGAGTACGAAACCCTAACCTCCTCGAAAATAACATGTTCCAAATTCTAACCCGCTTTCGCAGTGTCGGCAAGACCCTTGTCAACAGAACCACCGGTCTCAAGAACGCAAACGATGCATTGAAGGGAAGAATCTTCGAGGTTTCTTTGGCAGATCTCCAGAAGGATGAGGACCACGCTTTCCGCAAGGTCAAGCTACGTGTCGACGAGGTCCAGGGAAAGAACTGCTTGACCAACTTCCACGGTCTCGATTTCACATCCGACAAACTCCGTTCCCTCGTCCGAAAGTGGCAATCTTTGATTGAGGCAAATATCACAGTCAAGACCACCGACGACTACCTCCTCCGCCTGTTCGCCATCGCCTTCACCAAGAGACGACCAAATCAGATCAAGAAGACCACATACGCCGCCTCTTCCCAGATCAGAGCCATCCGAAGAAAGATGACCGAGATCATTCAACGTGAAGCTTCCACCTGCACCCTTACACAACTCACCGCCAAGCTCATCCCAGAGGTTATTGGTCGCGAGATCGAGAAAGCCACCCAAGGCATCTACCCATTACAAAATGTAGGCTGGATTTCTGGATCCATGGTAATGAATTTTTGTACTAATGAACCCAGGTCCACATCCGAAAAGTCAAGCTCTTGAAGGCACCAAAGTTCGACCTCGGCGCTCTTCTTAACCTCCACGGTGAATCAAACACAAACGAAGCAGGCGAGAAGGTTGAGCGGGAATTCAAGGAGGTAGTTTTGGAGGACGTATGAAAGGTTTGATGAATGTCACGGTATTGGGGTTTTCACAACTGGTTTATTTGCATGTAGTCAGGGTCTCATTTGGCGTGACAATGGTGGCATGCGTACCAGGTCTAGCATAGGAGCTAGCAAAATAAATCTCAAGCATTCAGAACAAAAAGAAAAAAAATTATATGGCATCGTCGACTTGTATCTAGTGGTGATTGAACCTTGATTTGTGTTCGTTGTTTTCTGGTTACCTTACTCATGTTGCGAGTTCTGATCTTGGCAGGGATATTCGTCTGACGTCGGTGATTCAGAAGACCTTCCAAGGCTGCCGGTTTTGGAACATCAAAGACGACTCTTCCACAACTCCCTCGAAATACCACCATTTCTCAGAATAGATACTTCACGATGGCATCGGACGAGTCCTTACCAACGCTCAAGATCTTAATGATAGGACCTTCGGGCGCAGGAAAATCAGCTTGTAAGAAAACTAACCAACTTGACCGCCCGCATGCCACTTGCTAACCCTTGCCTCTCAGTACTCATACGATACTGCGACGACCAGTTCGACGCCGAGTCCTCCACCGCAACAATAGGAGTAGACTTCAAAGTATATCCTCCCCTTCCCTTTCCCTCTCCCCCTTCATCGTCCAGATTTTTAATTTGCAACAGTTAAAACGGCTCTCCGTCCACGGAAAACCCTACCGCCTCAACCTCCTCGACACAGCAGGCCAAGAACGCTTCCGCACCCTCTCCAACTCCTACTACCGCGGCGCCCACGGCGTCATCCTCGTATACGACATCTCGAATCGCGAGTCCTTCAACGCTATGGATCGCTGGTTCGAAGAAGCCGAGGGGAATGCTATGCCGGGGGCGAAGATGTTTTTAGTGGGCAGTAAGAGTGATAAAGGGCCGCAGAGGAGGGTAACGGAGGAGGAGGGGAAACAGTTGGCGGATCGCTGGGGGTGTGGGTTTTGTGAGGTTAGTGCTAAAACTAGGGAGGGGGTTAGGAGGCCTTTTGTTGAGATTGTGGGGAGTATTGTGGAGGATAAGGAGTTGATGGCTGGTGGGGGACGGAAGGGAGGGATTGTGGCTGTTGGTGGGGGAGGGGTTGGAGGGGGTTGTGCTTGTTGAGGCAGGAGAGAGGGTTTATCAGATTCAGGGGTATGCAAGGGATGAGCAAGAGGGACTTCGACATTTGGACATAGGGAAGGGAGGGAACACATTCAAGTGTGGGAATATGGGTAAGGAACGAGGGATCAGTGGACACATTTGGACATAGGGAGTTTCGGCATGGACTTCGGCATCGGATGGGCATTACACTTGATACCCTTATATTAGATTGTTGTTTTCTACATTTTCTTTCTACAGTTATACAGACTACACCTCGGGCTTGAGGAATTCCACAACAGCTCTTCTAAAATCCTCGGGTTTCTCTGAGATAACCCAATGTCCAGCAGCTATATCCACCAGTTTGAACCTGGGAAAGAATTGCCCAATAATAGGCAAAGCCTCATCGGGAACGTATTTACTCTGCGTACCCCTAACAATCAAAGTAGGTTTCTTGAACCTAACTTTTCCGGGGTCTTTGAATGGGAAATCTCCTAGGTTATCTAGGGCGGAAGCAAGAATCTTTAATGGGACCTTGAATTTCTGCGTCTTCTCTTCTGCAGGCCTGTGTAAATTGCCTAATAAGAATTGTCTTACTGGAAGTGACTTTGCGAAAAATTAGCATTGCCTTGTTATAATTTTGGCAGCACTTCGTTACTTGCCTCCTCATAATCCTTCAATATCGCATCTGCCTCCGATTGTTTCGTTATCCCAGCTTCCTCAATTCTCTTCATTCCTTGTATGTATTTCCCAAAACTGCTTAGGAGGGCAGCATCAATTGGCGCATTGTCCACGGAGACGATATCATTTATTAACTCTGGGTTTTGGAGCGCGAGTGTCATGGCGGTTTTTGCGCCCATGGAATGCCCGATTAGAGTGGTGTTTTTGAGGGAGTGTTGCTCGATGAATCCTGCGACATCGTGGGCCATTACTGTGTAATCATGGTGTGGGTGGTGGGGGGAATCGCCATGGTTTCGGAGATCCTTTGCAGATATTAGAATCTGAATTGTATTTGGAGAGGTGGGGAGGAGAAAGGACATACAACTGCATATACAGGTCTTCCCAAATCTCTAGCTAGTGCCCTAATTCCCAGTGTATTAATATATGTTCTTGTTAATTGGAGAGGGAAGGAATGCTCACTTACTAATGCCCCTGTTGTTTTTCTTGGATCCAAAGAGACCATGCATGAAGATAATTGCCCCGGGAGCATTGGAGGAGGGGTTGGAAGGTTCATGGAGGTCGTAGGAGAGAGAGACTTGCGGCCCTGTAGAATAGAGTTTTCGAGGAGCAATTTGCCGCAGAGCGGGAAGGGCACTGAGGGCTAACCGGGGACGCATGGTGAGAGAAGATCAATTGGGATAGTTGGAGAGAAGTTGAGAATTAGTTATGGTGTTGTAATCAAGAAATTTGGACGGTTTCGCTATAATTATTATCCGTGCCGACATATCTCCGAGTTAACTAAATTCAGAGGGCTGCGCTCCCTCTGGCAAGATGTCAAAAAATGTAAGTCTTCGGGATCAGAGGCTTAAAGTTATACCAGAAATGATCAGGATATTTCTAATATTTTACTTTTTCTAGACTCATCTCTGCATTTTAAATACGTTGTAACTGAAATCCCGGCATTATCCCAGAAATTGCCCGTTCTGAAGCGAAGGCATTCACAAACGCCGGAAGCAACCTGCTTCGCCTTTATGATGCGACACAGTCAAAAGCCCACTTATATAACTTGGTACTACAATCAAGTGGTACAGCAGTGAATAAAGGTAGACCGACTTTCTCTTTCTTCAGCGACGCGCTATGGCAATCAAATGGTCCTTCCAAACCGCAAACACAGCGCGCGTTTGATTCATTGAAGTACAACTCAAGAGAAGCGCCACCATTCCAACCACATTCAACCTCAAACCTTCATCATGTCGGAAGAAAGCTTGATAGAATGTCCGTTCTGCGCCTACGCAGTAGATGGCGCATCTCCAGATGGCGAGTACCAAATCATGGTAATCCCAATCCAACCCTCCCCACGTGCCCAGGCTGACTGGCTCCAATTCAGTTACACATGGAAACTCTACACTCTGAAAATGGAGAATCGCCATTTGCTGTGACAGATGACGCGAGCATTGCCGCCATAGCAGCAGTGGACGATGAACCCCAATACACGCTTTGCCCCGTTGATGGGTGCGGCGAACAACTCCTCTGGCTGGAGTTTGACAGCCATCTAGAACTTCACAGCGCAGAGCAAGAACAAGAGTCTGATTCTCGCGGCGAATCCAGTCCTGCGCATAAGAAGATCAAATTGGACCCTAAGGTTGAGGCCTCATTTGATACTAAGCTTTCTTACGCTCTCCGGAATATCAATGATGATGACGATTCGCCATCATCTTCAAAAAGTCAACCTCAACCAAGCCGTCAAGACATCGCAAAAGATACCTGGAAAACCCTCTTAAATATGCCTGCGCCCCAACGAGCAGGACTCTCTTCGTCTTCTGAGAGCGACGCCAGGGGTTCGAGAAGGAAGTTAGGTGTAAGTGGATCGTCCCTCCTTGGTTCCGTGCATCATGAGGTATTAAGAATAACAAAGAAATCGGAGCTTGGTCCTCATGCCAATGAGAAGCAAATGCCGCCCTGGCTTGTGAAGTTACTGGAGGAGAAAGACGGAGAGATTACAACTGTCAATCGAATTGATGATCATGGAAAGACTAAGAAGGTCAAGGTTTGCCCGAATCGGAGCGAGGATATTCTTCCTGTGCTACATCAGTTGTTGAAGCAGGATAAGGATGTGGATTACGCGTATTTGTGTCATCCGTCTGTTAGGCATGTTTCTAAATTGAAACGAGAAGGTACGTCTTTTTGAGGAGGCTTCTTTGGTGACTACATGAGGGGGACTGTCAGCTTTTGTTTTTGCAAATAATTTGACGCATTCAGGTGGCTTCTGTGGGTATCGAAATATCCAGATGATGACCTCGTATATCGTGGGTGTCCATTCTCAAGGCCACCGAGCACTCAAAGACAAAATCCCCTCGATCTTCGAAATCCAAGAACACATCGAAACTGCGTGGGATCTCGGTATCAACTCCCAAGGACGCACCGAAACAGGAGGTATCCGTGGAACTAGAAAATATATTGGGACGCCTGATGTAAGTCATATCATACTCCCCATGCACACTCAGTTTCTAACTGGTTATCTAGGCACAGGCAATGTTCTTGAAATTGGGAATAGCGTAAGAGAACATACAGAGTTTGGGTTGGGTGTTGATGTTAAAATTTCCTATAGGTGCGATGCTGAGGCTATCAAATCCCCAAAATCAAGACGGGGAAAGAACGATGCGGATTTTGGGCCACCAATTGTACCTGGTTATCAAATGCTCTTCCAGCATGTGGAGAAGTATTTCAATTCCGGCTGTACCAATTACGATCCGAAGGTTAGATGTACATTATTGCCACCAATATACCTCCAACATCCAGGTAACCAACCCTTCAGCCCTAATCCCTCATCTCCTTATCCCTCTTAGCCTTGCTTACACAATAAACAGGTCATTCAATGACAATAGTCGGTATCGAAAAACTCTCCGATGGAACAAAGAACCTCATCGTTTTTGACCCCATGTACCACGATCCACCAGCGGTAATGAAACACGTTGGTCAGAGATTTACACATCGGAATCCCGAGGATGCTTTGAAGTTATATCGGAGAGGGAAGAAGTATTTGGGGAAGTATCATGAGTATGAGGTTTTGACGTATGCATCTCCCCCACCTACTTGCTTCTCTGTTCTCGTTTCCGGAGGTAGTGGGATGATACTGGCGTTGTGATGAAGTAAAGCTGATCAGAAAATAGTCTTTGTCCGCCAGTGGGACAAAAAGGCGATGTTGAGAATGACATTTGAATGACCTTCGTGTTGAGGAATAGATACGATGTTATGATCATTGGGGCGTAGAGGCGTTTGGGGTTTGCTCTTGCATTTTTTGCTGCGAGTTTGGGCTGGGATAGGGCATTTGCATTGCATGGCGAGATGAGCGGGTGAGAATCAGAAAATGTCATTTTTCATACATAGCGGTTGGTGGGGTGTTGATGAGTTATTTGTTATACTATTGCTTTTTGCTCTGTCTTTATATACCCATAGAAATAGAGTACTATGGTTCTTCTCTGTCTTTCGTATTACTCCTGTTGATTCTGTTGTTTTTACTTGTTGTTTTATTCCCCCTATCAGGTTGACGATACGGCTCATTAGTATGAACTTTATCACTGGCTACGAAAGATTTGGATATTTCGCGAACGAGGCTGCGGGTCTCCTCATCTACGAGAGCCTGCGTGGTACTTGCATATTGCGCCTCGCCCTCAATTACATGGGTACGAAATGGCACTCAACGATGTTAAATGTATCTCGTTCCCCTCCTCCAATTTCCTACCCTTTCCGCTACCTTCTTACACACATTTTGCTATGTGTAACCCCCTCGTCCGCCTCATTCTCCGAATTCTGAAGCTACCAAACGCCCTCACTCCCTCATCATGCAGGCAGATAACCACCACGAGCATTCGACCAATCAAAGGATGGATGGCAACCACACCTCTACCTTGCAGCCTGCTCCCATTGGGGGAGCTGATGGGGCTGAGGTTCGGTGAGTTTTTTTACTCCCTTGCTAACTTGATTCAGTAACTGGCCTCCAAAATTCCACTTTCCTGTCAACAATCACGATGATGGCTCGAACGACTTCCCTATGGGCTTGGGATCTAATCTGGATCAGTCTAAGCCCCACTTCGCTAGAAATGGTTCGATTTTGAATGGTTTGAAACAACCTGGGTATCAATTTGCATTTACTGATGCTTCGAACCAATTCTGCCAATTCCCGCTTGCCGAAGAAGGGGTCGATATCGCGAACCCAATGGATAACCTCTACCAACCTAAATTTGCTAAAGAGGTCTTTGCGAATCCAGGCATGGGATTTCCGGAACCAGCTCCGGTTCTCGGATACCAGCCAACTGCTCCCTTCAAATTCCAGGCAGAGCCTCAACTGGACTTCGACCCCGCCATCATCATCTGCACGGCTGGATGTTACATGACTTTCAACCGTCATCCCGATCGTGCCCGTCACGAAGCATCAATCCATGGAGTTAATCAGCAGGCTTTCTTCTGTCATGCCCCTGGGTGTTCCAAGGGTATGGGAAGGGGGACTCCATACAAAGGTCAGGATAAGTTGACTGAGCACCTCTGGAGAAAGCATGCGAATTTTGGGTATAAGAAGAGAACTCCTTGAGGGAATTCTGAAGGATGCATGACCGCAGGGTGGAAATCTCATAATTTTTCTTTTGTTATTTGTTTGGGGTTGTCATGCTGGGATTTATATTTATTACGCTCTTTAGATGTTCTGGTTTTGGATGAATGATATGAAGTTATGTTTCTTTTACTGTTATACCGACTTTCTTGAGTCTTATCGTGTGAGATAAGCGAGTTGTTCTGGTTTTTTCTTGATAATTGAGTGTATGATTCTTGAAGCAATAGTAGAAGTCGTCCTCATGATACTCACCCTTACTACAAGTTTGTCTTCGCCTTACACTCACCGCTTACACTTCTTATTCTAACTGAACGCTCTCAAGCCCGCGCCAAGGATATGAGTATGAAAGCACTCGAAGGGAATAAAGCTACCTTACTCCCTCGTCAACAATTATCTGGATTTTTGGCAACTCCTACACCTATTTTGCTTTGTGCAACCTTCTTCCAGCCATCTTCGTCAGCCTCGTTTTTCTTCCAACTCCAAGCCACCGCCCTTAGCGAGTTGCCCTCATGCAGGCCATCAACCACCACTACAAATATTCTGCCGAATCGGCCAATCAGGGCTTGGAAGAATGGATGCATCACACCTTCAGCTCACAACTGGCTCCCATTGGTCCTGGTGGCGCTGAGATTGGGTAAGTCTTTTTTTACGTCATGCTAATAACGGCGCTCTGGCAACTCCAGGCCAGCAAAACAGTGGTTGACCATACATCATTTGGCCCTCCCACAGCAATTGGACTTCAACTTGGAGTCAGTCATCCCAAAGTCAGCTATTCCATGGCTTCACAACCGATTGGAATTGGCTTGCTTCCAGCTATTTCCCATCCGGCTGTCTCACAGCTTGAAAACCAATTAGACTTCAACCTGAAGCCAACTATTCCCCAGTCTAACGACTTCCCATTTGACTTCAACTTGCCAACCATCACTATCTGCAAATAAGCCGGCTGCTATAAGATCTTCTCGCGTGAGGCTAATCGTGCCCACCACGAGAGATCCGTTCATCGAATCAATCAACGCTCTTTCTTCTGCCATGTTAATGGATGCCCCAAGAGCATCGGGACCCCTTATTCTCGTGCTGATAAGTTGAAGGAACATCTCTGGAAGAAGCATGCCAATTTGGGTTACAGAAAGAGAAATGCATGACTGCTGGGTTGGGGATTTGACTCTTTTGTTCTGCTCTTGTTTCGCTGTTTTTGCTTCAGTTATCTTGCTGGCCCTGCTGAGGTTTTGGTGGGTTGATAATTTGAGGTTTTTTCAATTTTAAATCCTAGTTAGTACACTCTTTAGATGCTCTTGCTTTATGGTGAATGATATGAGATTCTTATTTGCTATTATACTTTGAATTTGACTTAAAATTACAGTGTTTTCGAAGAGACATGTAAGAAATTTAATTTTACCACCACGTTTTTTCTGTTTTACTTTCTTGTTATACAATTCTTGACGCAACAATTGAAGAAAGGGATAATACGCTTGCTTTTAGAGCTAAGTCTTTTGTTATCAGTTGTGATTCGCTTCTGATAGGCTGGCCCCTTTGAAGCCCTGAATGCATGCTTCTCATTTAACCGAATGCTTTGCTCAAAAAGCCCACACGTCGAGAAACCAATGCATATTGTGCCACATCAGCAACGCGCCCTCAAAGACAAAAATGTAAGTCAAATTTCTGAATTTCATAAAGGCCTTCAGATTTTCGCCCTCAAAAAACAGCACAACACACATTTTTACCCTGTGTACCACCATACTCCACTCTGTCACCTGCATATTCAAGCTGCGCCCTCAGTCACGCGCATTCCCATCAGCATCGTCATCAGCGCCCTCACGAACGTCCTCATGCAGCCTCTTACCAAGAACCAACATACCACCAATGGGATGGCGGCGGGCGTCAAATATTCCGGCTCACCTCCTCTTTTAGGCCCCGAGGCCGCGTAAGGGGGTTTTTTTATCCTGCTAATGATTTGTTTGTATATGAAGTATCCGGAACCTCCCCATTCCAACATATTTTCCACACCAGACTTTTGATCTATCACACTTCATCCAACACCGAAATTGTTTCGAGGCCTCGATTGAACATGACATTGCTTGCCACTGCGTCTCTAGAGCCCACATGGAGGACCAAGCATCCGGATTGATCCAGGACTACGCATTCAATCATGCTCCACCTTCTTTCGATCAGCCATATTGTCATAATACCACGATGGACTACCCACTCGGATTGAGTGATCATTTCATTGGTAGCCACTCACCTACATCATTCTACCCCGTTGAACATCAACAAAACCTAGTTGGCATGATGTTCCCGGAAGTCTCCCTACCACTTATGAGCATGGCGAGCCCACCGGTACCCTTTCAGGCGTTAGATATCCGTAGTACTATAGTAGAGCCAATTATCTGCAACCACTATGGTTGCTTTAAGTCCTTCACTCGCCTTACGGGTCGAATCCGCCACGAGAATTCTTTTCATGTCCAGGCGTCCTTTGTTTGTCCTATTGTAGGATGTCCCAAGAATACTGGGACTCCTTACAAACGAGCTGATAAATTGAAGGAACATATGTGGAAGAAACATGGTAATTTGGAGTATAGAAAGATGACTTGAAGAGACTGATATAACTACGGGTTGGAAATCTTTCTTATGTTTTGAGGTTTTGTAGGAAGTGCGCTCCTGAGTTCCTCTCGCTTAATGATGAATGTTATGACGTTTTTGCTTGTTACTCCTACCATTCTTAAATTATTGCTTTTAGTTTTATTTTAGCGTCGTCTAGGGAGAATGTATTATTTTTGAAGTAACAATTGAAACTCTGAAAGGAGCCACAACCTTACTTTTTAAATCAATTCTTTTCTTATTTAGATCTGACTTTGAATACTCGCCGTTTTAAATTTAACTGTCTAGAGGCACATATTGCCCGAACGCCCTCATGTCTAAGCTTCAAGGCTGCTGGCATATTTCGCCTAGTCAACAACCTCATTCTTGTTTACATAAAGCCAGCGAACTTCCCCCCTCTTTCTTTTTGACTTTTCCGCCTTTTTTGCCCCGCTTCACATTTGATTTGCTGTGTGTAACCTCCCTCCATTCTTCGTCAACCTCACTCTTGCACGCCACCGCCCTGAACAAGTTGCCCTCATGCAGGCCAAGCACCACCACCACCAACATTCGGCCAATCAAAGGATGAATGATAACAGCCATACCAACTTGAGCCTACAACCAACTCTTATTAGAGGATTTGGTGGGGCTGAGGCTTGGTAGGTTTTTTTTTTCGCTAAAATTATTTCAGTGTAACCCTTACTGAACGTTCCCAATACGAAACGAATAATTATATTGGTCCGCTTAAACGGCCTGTTGAAGTAAACAATCAACAACTCCACCAAGCCAACTCAAAGCCATTCAATCCGTCGACTTTCGGGAACACCTTTCGTCTCGATGTTGGAATCAATACTACTACGGTTTCGAATTCGTTCGGTGAACCCCAAGATGAATTTGCTCTTTTAAATTCAGGTCCTTCGATGGCCTCAGATTATTTGCATGGAGCCGCCTTTACCATCCCGAATCCTATCCCTATGATCATGGGATTCTCCCAGCTTACTCCGGTTCTCGGGATCCAACCGAACTTCAACTTGCAGCACCCTGCTATTCATCAACCAGTCGAACAAATAGACTTCAACATACGGCCATCCCTCATTTTCTGCAACGACCCTCTGTGTCTCACAACTTTCACCCGTGAACCCGATCGAGTCCGTCATGAGCAATCTGTCCATGGTCCTGCATCGTTCATTTGCCCTATCACTGGATGTCCAAAGAATGTAGGAAGACCATATTCTCGTCGTGATAAGTTGACCGAACATCTTTGGAAGAAACATGCCGATCGAGGATATACGAGGCGAGCTTGAATTCTCTTGAGAGAGATTAACTCAAGATATACACGGCCGCAGGGAAATGGAAATTACCGCACGGAATTTTGTCTCTTTTCTTTTGTCTTTTTTGGGGGGTTGTCATGCTGCTTGGGATGATCGAGTTGTTAGGTTGATAATATAGAAATTGTTTATTTTGGGCTTTTGTTTGTACGCTCGTTAAATGCTTTTTGATTTTGAGATAAATGCGATGATGTTCTGTTACTTTGCTGCTTAACCGTGAAATTAGGAAGTGTCTTCGTTTGAGACACGGAATAGATTTGTACTGGGTTGTGGTTACATCACTCCATAATCTCTTCAATCCCACCTTCCCAACTTTAAGGAAGTGATATGTCGCAAATAGATTTATTTATTGTATTTTCCGAAATTTGTAAATAAGTAGGCTCGCCAGTAAGCCCTCATATCGCTCGCTTCATTCCCCCACCAAAACAACCAACAACCGTATTTTTGTCTTAGGTTCTCTTCTTGCCAGCAAGAAATTTTGTTAGCTTCTTAACCATGAAGTTCCGTGGATGGTTTATGGATTGAGTGTAAATATTTTTTTCCAAATCACCATACGCCCTATCCTCCAGAATCATAACTTTCTTCGTCTTCACCCCATCCTCCCCCTTCATTATCCTCGATTTCGTCTTCCTCTTCTCCTTCTTCTCCTTCACCATCTTGCTCGCCACCCTTGTTCTCGTCGTCCTGATTGGATTCGGAGCTTAGCTACGGAGGCGGGCTCACATAGTCTTTAGGGACCAAAACAAAATTTTTCCATTTCTGTATCGGTATCGGTAGTACTGATTTCCCATCCACTTCTTACCTTCAGATTTCCAACAGTACTTTTCCTCTCTAGTATCCGAATGATATTTTATTCGAGGAACATACCGCGATTCATATGCATCCCAGGCTTTAGTCGTAATGGCAAGGTTTTCAAAAAGATCTTGGGTTTCTGTATGGTACGCTTCCGCTTCTTGATTGATTTCTTCAATGATTTTTCTATAGGTCGTTGAGGTTCTTGTAGAGGATTTTTTGCCGCACATTGACGGACAAATTCGGACCATCTAGCGGCTCTTCCCCACCAGTCACTGCAATGCGGTGGAGTCCAGAAAGTGTACTGTCCAAGCTGAAGAGTATGTAATGTTGGAAGCGTTTTCACCACCATTTCCACCACCTCGTCTACAACATCCTTATCCATAGAATGAGAAGTATACTAGTTGTAAAATGTAAGGCTCTTGATCTTACACTCGAGTTCGTTCGAAATGGTTTTGTAGATATTTAGCTTGTGTCCAATCTCAAGCTCTTTTTCAAAATCGGGGTCAAGTGCTGGGTGATACAAGTAGGCCAATGATTCACCCCACGTATCTTCTATCTTCAGATTGGAGAGAAGAGATGCGTTTTTCATTCCAATGCGACGTAGAAACGCCAAGAAAGAATCTTCCTTGACAAATTTCGGTTGATCTAGATATCGATACTGTGGAACATAGGGGGTATTGCAATTTTCTGGCCAAGAGCTTCTGGTGGGTTGAAACATGGCGTTATCGCAGAGAACCTTGTTGGTGAATAGTCGTTGTATTGCTCCCGAAATCTGGTTACTAGAAGCTTCATGTCCGTATCGGGAAATTCCTGGGATACAATGTGCTAAAGAGGAGAGATCATCGCTAGTGGAAAATCGTTGCATTGATCCATAAAATGGAGCGTTATCGACACTATTGAAAACGAACAGGCTCTTTCCGTAGAGAGCTTGGGTGCCTTCTGCGTTGAGAGTCTTACATGTGGAAAGTAAAGCCACACACCTGATGATTTCAACTTCACATGAAAATGCGCGTACAATCTCATAGCTTCCATCATGACGTACATGAAGAAATCTCGAAACTTGGTTTTCTTTTTTAAGCGGTGTATGACCAGGCTTCGGATATAAAGCTGAAAGCTGTCTCTTTTCTTCGGCGGTTGCAGGTGTTGTCCAGGCGACATCCACAATTGGTTTGTCGGGGGCCGGCCAACCAGGTGACTCTAGACGAGCTCTGAAGTCGTCGAATGAATACGATCCTGTTGGTATAAGGGTTTTGCTGTTGTAGATCGGCCAAGGAATTGGTTTGTTTTGTTCTCTAGTGTCAACCCATAGCACAATGCCAGTTGGGTGAACGAAAAGCAAGTCGTAGATCATGTCGCAGATTTCTACGAGATTGTTAGAACTTGATAAAGTAAGGGTATAGATCGTGCCTCTGACTTCGTAATAGACCTAGGAGTGCGCTTTTTTCAACCGGGTCGCTGACTTGGCTTTCAACAGAAACAGACGTTCTCTCATCTTCGCTAATCGACTTCATAGCTACCGGAATGCTCTTGAAGTTTGGCTCGGTTCTTGGAATTAGTATTCAAGTTCAAATTGCTTATTGTGGAAGGAGGTTGGTGTGCAAGGTTCGAAGTTGGGGAAGCTAAGATATCAGTAGGTGAACAGAGATAAGTAAACACTCACCGCTTTACTAAAGCAGTACTATATTGTTGGAACATTCTGTATTCATTTTGCAAATTTAAAGATCACATACAAACGTTCCTTTGCCCCCTTGTGCATATGTCTTTGTAAACAAGCAAACGAGTCACCCATTACCTCAAATAACCTACACCTCTCCCTAGCGAATCCAGCGTCTGGAAGTGTTGATAGGTGATGCCAGACAATCCTCTACGTGTTTATTATCAATATCGAATTCAACATATCTACACTGTTTATAACCTCAATCCCAAAAGCTGGAATTTCCTCAATATTCTCTCTTCGGCGGTCAATGTTGCGAAGGGGTCTATGATTTCGGCGTCGGATTTTTCATGACTCGAATCGGCCTCCTCTCTTGCTCTTCGGCTTTCTTGCGCAAGCTGAGCCCCCTCCACTGGTGTTTCTTCCTATTTTTGAGCCTCCATGCCTTCTTTTAGGTTCGTGACCGATTGAGAATTCTTGTATGTCATCGCCTCTTTGCTGATCTCGCTGATAATCTCTTCGATGGGTCGTCGTGTGAATTCCCTCGCAGAACGTTGTCGAACAATCTTCTGCCATCTAACTGCTATTCCCCATTCATCAGTGTATGGAGGTTCCTTAGACTTGAAGTTGTACTGGCCCAGCTGCAGATGTTTCAAATTATGGAGTTGGCGAACCACATTTCCTACAACGTCGTCCATCGTTTTCCTCCTCTTTTTTGAGGGCGAGCGAAAAGCAAAAAACATATCTGGATTTTCAAGTTGATACAAGTCGAAAAAAGTGTAAACTTTGAAACCCCTATAGATGTCTAATGTAAGGCTCTGAATATCACACCCGAGCCGGTTTAAAATGGTTGTGTAGGTTCGTAATCTGTCCGCAAATCCGACCTCGGTTTCCACGCCTTTCCTTGATCGGCAGCTAGAATCAACAAAACGGAAGCTGTCTTCGACTTTGAGTCTCTTGAGAAACAAAGCATTCTTCATGCCAATGACGCTCAGAATTCTCAAGAAAGCATCTTGATTGACATAGTCGGGCTGGGATCGTTTGGTGAAAAGACTTTGGATTGTTCCAGATTCTTGGTTTCGGGAAACACCGTGTCCATAGCGGGAGATTCTTGGGACTATATCTGATAGGCTTGAAAGGTTGTTGGTGGTCAAAAATCGATACATGTCATTAGCCGTGTAGGTGTTCAGCACATTGTTGAAGACGAATAGATTATTGCCGTAGAGAACTTGGATCCCCTCCTCATGAATCTTCTTACATGTCGCCAATAAATTAATACCCTCAATGTTGTTAACAGTTCTGGATATCTGGTACGTAATTTCTCGACTACCGTCGCGGCGGACATGAAGGTAGTGACTGATTCGCTCTTGTCTGCCATTCACACAAGTAACCGTGTCGGGAAGTGGCGAAAATTTCGTGTCCTCAGTGTCCAAATCGGAGAATTGAAGTTCTCCTTCAACCGTGACGGGTGTTCTCCATGTAATATTGAGGCTGCGACAGGTCGGAAGGCACCGAAAAATAATTTTGTAGCCGGCACACTGACCATGGAAAGCGTATTTCCGAGAATATTGTCCCAAATTGGGATACTTGCTTTGGAAAATTGGCCAGGGAGTTGGTTCCCACATCCTCCGCAATCGGACCCAAGGGACTATACCGCTCGGACGAACAAATAATAGCTCATATATTCTCTCTCGGATCTCTGTGCATCTGTCAGATAAAGAAAACCTCCATTAGGCTAGGCAAAGGGGTGATAATCCTCACTTTTGGGCAGACGCAAGAATTCATTTTCGACTGATATTCCAGCAAATTTGGTCCCCCTACTAATGCACTCCATGATTATGCAACAGGTCTCGTTGTTTGGGATTGACATGTTGGCAGATGCGTTAATTTGTGTGTCGGGACAGCCTAGGAGGAGCAGATTGCGGGGCAAAGCAAAGCTATATATTCACTTAACGGCCCCCTCATAGATTAGCATTTCAAAAGTAATTACTTGAACACAAATACGGTCTTCTGGTATCTCTCAACGAGCTCTGCCAGTAAACTAGTTTCGCGGTGGGCACCACAGGCGTGGTTCGGATGTGCGTATAAACAAGATTTCCCACTCAACGTAACAAAAGATTCTTGCTGCTGACAATAGGGGCCTTCTTTCGAAATAGACGTCCATGTAATTGGGACCTCGCAGGGTTTTCTGAAAAGGTTTGTGACCTTTGTATCACAAGCTCTCAGTTTTGCTAATTTATTTTTTGTTGATTTTTCTTTAGCGCATGTATTTAAGCGAGGGCGTTCACTCGCACCAATGCGGCGAGTCCCATGAAAAGAAGCTATACAAAATTTCAAGAAACTACCACACAGAATTCACTTTTGATAGTATTAGGTAATAATTACCTTACTTACTAATAGGCTTTAGGTTTAAACCTTAGTCTATACTAGAATGTTCTGGGGGGTTCGGTTATCCTAGCACGTGACTATAACGTTCCTTTCAAGTCTTCTAGCTATTGCCCTATCCGTAAGCTATAGAAGCTCCTAGAATCTCTCTAAGAGGAGTATATATAGCCCATTACTGTCCTTACAGTTAGAAACCAAGTCAATTTTAAGTCTTTATCTTGTACCTATCTACCGATTCCATAGAAACGTGACCTACCCTGCTCCGATCCAATTACACTTATCACCTACCCTGTACGTACCCTGTACCCCCTACACTTTTAATTTCTTCTTTTTTTAATCCTACCGGGGCAGCATATAATTCATTCGATATCTTTGTAAACTACATGGATACATAGTTTCTTAAGTTGGGTGCAATTGTTTCTTAGAACATAATAGAAGAAATTGTTTAATATTGATTCGAGAAAAGGGTTGAATATAAAGAAAGTCCTTTAATTGCCGGATTTTACATTTATTTGTTTTTATCCCATACCTCTTCAAGAAATTTACTTACAGAATGGTTCTGCAGTATCAAGGAACAATAGTTTTCTAACAATTGACGACTCTATGGCTATCTATAAATACCCCAGAAACCAAGCCCTAGAATGGCGTCATCATTGAAAGGTTAACACCATAAGCCCTGAAAGAGTACTTGCGCTCAGATATTTACCTTCCTGTCGATGTTAATAATATGAGCAATATGTGATCCCTCATTCCTCTCTGGCATCTTCTTCCTCCCTCATTTCCCCCTCGTGTGCTTCCTCCCCATTCTCACTCTCCTCATCTTTTGCTTTTTATTCAGCAACATGTTCTTGACTTTCGTCTATCAAACTCTCCGTCTCTTCCATCTCGCGGCTATCTGCCTCTCCGTCCTCACTTACGTTTCCGTACTCCTCGTCTTCTTGTTGCTGGTAGTCGTCGTCATCATAATCATAATCGTCGTAGTTGTAGTCATCATTATACTCATAGCTGTCCCTGTCATCATCCCCATTATCATCATCGCTTTCATAAAGGCTGTTTTCGAAAGCAGATTCATATGGTTCTTGATTGACAATAGAATCCCACTCCTCTCGAGTCCATGCCAGACCCGAACGTGCGTAAGGATATGACCACTGATAGCCGCTATATTGCGTTCCCATCCACTTGAAGAGCTTCTCTCCATTAGAAGCACCCAAATAGATCAAAGCTAGGTTTGATTCATAAAAACCATAGTATTCACGATCCCCTCTGGCGCCCTGTCTTGGTCTGTAAGAAGATCCGTACTCCTCCAAAGCACCGGTACTTGTCCGAATGGAAGCTCTTGAAATCCACCTATGATCATGTCAAAGTACTCTTGAGCTTCTTTTTCGATATCATTCCATATACTCTCGGCTGATGGTTGATTGATCGGTTGGTTATCAGTTTCTCTCCTACTGACTATTTTTGACCATCTCACTGTGTTTCCCCAATCGTTAATTTGTCTCTAACGGAAGTTAAATCGATACTATTCATGTTGTAGCTTGTTCAGAGTAGGCAGACCATCAACGAGCATGGCTACTGATTACTCGTCTCTATCAGCAGCACCTCTCTCTTCCAATATTGCATCCCGTGTATGTAACGTGAGGGTTTTGATGTTACATCCAACACCGTTCATGACTGTGAGATAGCACCGTAACATATCCGAGAATTCGAGATTAGAGGGGCTCTGGTCGTCATAGATCTGAAACACTCCTTCCAGTTTGATTTTGGTCAACATGGAAGCATTTCTGATCCCAATCCTGCTGAAAAAATTGAGTAAAGAATCCCAATGAACAAGAGCCTCTCCTGAATCGTGGCAGTAGTTCTTGGTCGGGGAGAAGAGCTCTCGGAGAGCGACAGAAATTTCATTCTTTAAGACTAAATCAGGATCTCTTGAGATTCCCGGAAGATTGGCTGCAATGCTGGTAAGGTCATCTTCTAAGCGAAAAATTCAATAACCCTTTTCACTCCATCGTCGCACTTTATTGAATACAAAGAGATTGTCACCGTAGAGTACTTTGCAACCCTCACTATTAAGCATCTTGCAAGTTCTCAAAATTCCGAGACTAGTGATCGGAAGCACAGTGATATGTTTTCTGTGGACAACTTCTAGACTTCCATCATGTCGGTGATGCAAGTAGTGTTGGATCGGGTCGCCTGTTTTTGCATCCGTTGTGTCGGGGAATACGAATTTTCGAGAATAGGAAACCTCGCCTGTAAAGGGATCAATGCTTTCACCAAGCTGAGGCTCTCCTCGGGTGACGAGATCGCGTTGTGCGGGAGAGGGACTGGTTGTCCAAGTTACCTAGAGGACTTGACAGTTCCAGTAGTGGCCACGTGAGGGTGGAGATTGGCATTGATCGTCGAAGGAGTATCCTCTGAGACCAGTCCAGTGTTTGCATGTGTATATCTCCCAGAGTATTGGACCTCCCCATTGACCGTAGTCGGGAACAAATGGCACGATACCTGTAGGTCGATATAACAAGAGGCGGAGGATTTTGTCTCTAATTTCTATTTCAAAGTCAGATTATGGAAGAAGAGTCTTAGGAAGTAGTCTTACCTCTGGGAACGCGTTCCAAGAGAAAACAAGTTTTTGTGTGTGGCTCCGGCCATATAAACTTTTGGTTCCTGCCAAAGGAGTGGGAGGTATCCCAAGCTGGGGCCCGTTCCGAATCCTGGGATACTTCCACTTCCTGGGAGTCCGAGAGAACCGATTCTGGGGCGGAAGTTGAGTCTTTTGACAAAGCGAAATCAGGGGAGTCGTGGGCAACCGAGTCAGGGGATGGGTCTGAATCCAGGGATGAATCCAGGTCCCCGGTGGGACCTAAATCCTGGGGGTCCATGTGGCGATTTGTCCCACTGTGAATTGTGTGGTAGAAGTTTTTCGCTAAAGAGCTTGGAGATGCTTTGTGATATGATATACACACTACAGTAAGAACGCTGAGAGAGGTATAGAGATGAAGTGTTATTTTAAAAGTATGCTGTTGAAGAGTAGACATGAGTCTGGATGGCAGGAACCTCTGTAGGTTTGTATACAATTTCTTGTGCTCATGTATCCACATTTCTTTTTGAAAAATTATAATAGCATTAGGCACTTCACTGAAACTTTGTGAGGACGAAATCTGCTTACCCCCTTTGTTTGCACCACCTGAGGGTGAATTTAGAAATGTTTATGCCACTAAGCATTTCTACAGCACTTCACTAGACAATAAACGCTCAACACTTGAATGGAGAAGTGCCTAAATAAGAAATTACAGATAGTCCAGCAACGAACTAAGTTATGTTTATGTAAGAACTTGATGTAGTAGAGTTTTAAATCCTTCAATAAAGTCCTGGTCTATTATAAAGGGTTCTTTGACAACATCAGAGGCAATAAGAATCCATGTTAGTACGGCAAGGTAGGTCTTTGAAAGGCTTTACTCCTATCTTGCTAAGTAAACACAAACAACTAGGATCTGGCTTAGAATCTTCTCATAAGATTATAAAGTGGCTGCAGATCCAGTATGATAGATGGTGCGATGGTTATACATTTTCTTCTTACCCATTTTTGGGGAAAATTAACAGCAACAACTTTTCATACTACGAAATAACAATTTTATTCTGCTTTAGGTATACAAAACGCTGATTGAAAGAAGACTGTTGAAACAACATTTGGATTTTATAAAGCTTCACACCAAGAGTTGTGGAAGGTTTATAAGTTGGTCACTTGAAATGAGTTCTATCATCAAAGGGCTGGCGAGTCAAAAAATATTACTAGGGACTATCTATATTGCAAGAATGAGCTTTAGCCGAACTCCTAACTCTCAGTGTTCCTCTTGTTGAGCAGGTGCAGGAGATGGAGCAGGTGTATCTTGTACCTCAAGCTCTGCGTCAGAAGTAGCATGATCAGGATCGTCTTCCTCCAGAGCTTGGGTCTCTTCAGCGTTTTTTGACCCGAATCTGATGCCTTCTGTACCATTGTTTGCAGTTTCCGCCTCTCTATCGCCTTCATTTGCGTCCCCATCATTTCCGTCGTCGCTATCCGAATGGTCATAGTCGTTGTCCGAGTCAGAACTGTCAGGCTCACCCTCATGCCATTTCAATTGAGGGGGAATATCGGATGTTCGTGTACGCCTGGGACGTGACCATCTATAACGAGGGTATTGGTGACCCATCCACTTGAAATACTCTTCTCCAAGTTTAGAACCCAGCCAAATTTTATAACCAATAAGTGCTTTCATTTCTTCCCTCTCGTTCCTTGCCTCCCATCTACAGCGAAATGACGATTCATGGTACTGATAGTTGGTCCATGCCTTCCCCTTGTAAGCAAGGTGGGAAAAGAACTCTTTAATTTCGCCATAGAACTTGGTTACTCCTCTTTCGATGTCAAGAATTGCTGTTGTCGTGTCTCGTTCGCTTTGCTGAGGAAAGGGAGTCCTGGCACGCTCATTGACAGTATGTGTCCATCGAATTGACTTGCCCCACCTATCAACTTCACGTGGACGTTCATCAAATCGATATTGCCCAAGCTATAACTTTCTAAGAGTGGGAAACCCTTCCACTAGCATCGCTACAGCGTCGTCGATTATATCCTGCCGACGCCCATCATCCTCATAGGTTTCGCTGTCCAGGTTCCTTGCATGCAGTGTCAGACTTTTGATATTGTATCCGATGCCATTCAATATGGTAAGGTAGCATCCCAAGAGGTCAGGAAAATCCAAATTTATGGGCTATTCTATATACTTGTCAGAATCGTGTTCTGGCAGATGGCTTTGGAAATCACCCTCAAGCTTTATTCTGGTTGAGCGAGAGGCATTCTTGATTCTAATTATGTTAAAAAAGTAAAAAAGTGAGTTCCATTCGGTAGTGCGGCGTTTGCATTTTTGACCCCAGATCCAGTTCCAATTGTACCGTTGGGTCTCAAATATCCGCGTAATTATCATGGCGCTCTGGTTCCTCGAAACTGTGTACCCATGGCATGAAATTCCGGGGACATGCCAAGCGAGGTGGGTGAGATCATCAGAAGGCTTGAAAGAGGGACCGCGGCGGCAGGCAGAAACGTTATTAACAACAAAGAGATTATCTCCATATAAGATCTGCGATGCCTCAACATTTAAGAGCTTGCAAGTTCGAAGTACTGCAAGACCAGTAATCGGAAGTACTCTTCTGTGTCTTCGATGAACGATTTGTATGCTTCCGTCGTGCCGGCGATGAGGGTAATGCTGGATCTTTCCTCTGGTTTCTTGGTCAACAGTATCAGGAAGTACCTGCTCCAGTTCCGTCTCGTTGGATGTAAGTGCATGTTTGTTGATTAGCTTAATTTATTGAGCGTCAGGCTCGGTTGTCCATGTGATTTCAAGTGTTCGACAAGATGTAGGGCAGTGGTAGTACTTCGGTGTATTTGAGCACCAATCATCGAAGGAATACCTTAAGCCAGTCCGGTGCTTTTGACTGTACATTTCCCAGGGTATTGGACCTCCATACTGAGAACGATCCGGCACAAAGGGCACGATACCAGTGGGCGCAATAGCATTAAGCGCAGAATCATATCTCGAATTTCTAGAACCGTTAGCGTTTGACAAAATATAAGCGAGGGTTGTATCTACCTCTAGAAATGCGATTCAAGAAAACACACTCAGTGTGAGTTGCCTACTCTGTTACAGGTGGATATTCTGTTACGGGTACCTTTTCTGGGATAGGAGGCTCCTCAGACCACGACAACCATGGCACAAGAGTATATGTAGTGGGCAAAACTCCAGGAGATTCCATGGAATCCATGTTGTCTTCTTTCGTTTAGACGTTTGGACGAGGCAACAAGTTTTGTGAAGGTCTTGATTCGGTAAAAAAAAAGTATGTGATAAGTAAACGGTGAAGTTGTTGTACCGTCAAGTATTTGTTGCGCGGTGTTGTTTGGGAAAAGTTGGGAGTCTGGTTTACATGAACCTGTTAGACTTTTTGAATAATTTCCTAGTGTAATAAGTCCACATTTATTATAGTTATCTACAAAGAAAAGGAACAGAACCCCCTTCACTTGAAATCCTATAGCTAACAAGAGCTGGTTCACTTGAACTTTGTTAACATGGAAAAACCTGTCTTTGTTTATATTGACCCTGCCCTCACCAAGGGTAGGTCTTTATTCTTTTTTCAAAAGAAATCAGTAGAACAAAAACAAAAAAGGCAACTCAAACTATTTGTAGGATGCATTCCTAGGAAGTTATCACCCATGTGATGAATAATTTTACGTAGCAGTTTACGGCAACTAAAGGCATTATCAGGGTTCGTTTGGGAGAATAAGACTAATTTTTTATAGATAATTAATAACGTCGTAGTTATGACAGAAGAGCAGTGAACAGAGGGTTCGTTAAGAGAGTTCTTTCACAAAGAAATGTTAGAGTAAATCTGAAAAATATGTCTAGAAACCTATGTGTTTGCACTAACAGAGTTAAGACTATACTTTATACATAGCTTTGCTATTCTAGCTGAGGAAAAACAAGAGAAAGTTCACAGAATTTTCAAGTTCAACAGACCTACTTGTTTATATACATACTTGTGCTATGAAGAGAACGCAAGAGGTTTGCTGTAGTAGAAGTGACGTCAAGGGTGACCAAAACAAACATACTTGAAAGAGAATCAACAGCGATTAAAAGTCCTATGATCAATGTGTGTCCCCTGACAGTTTGCTAGAGGTTTTCATGTGATCCCAGCCACAATCACCCAGGCACCTACCCTCAATTCCCCTTTTGGGATTGACGTGATTATTTTGTTGCACGTTGCACCCTTTGGACAGAATAAATGGCAGCGACACCACAAAAGCCAGTTAATGGGCTTGCGCCGAGATAGATATATACGTTGTGGGTTGTGTTGTCCCTTATTCTGTCCAAAGGCAAACCACCTCTTCCCCCTGAAGAATTCCATACCAGAGAGGAAGAGCGACAAGTCATCACATCACCACTACCCAAAACACAAATAGACAACATGGCAAAATTTCTACTTCAATTCTTATTCATTCAATTCATTCCTAACTCTCTCCCCTCCACTTTCCTCTGAAAACAAAAGCGAACGTGGTATCAAAATGCGCTCCATCCCTTATCACTTTTACCATATCCCATTCCTCATTGCCATTGCCCATATCCTCCAATCCCATCCTATCCCATTCCTCCCCAGAAACGCCCTAAAAAAGCTGTAGCCAGCGTAAACCAATCTAAAAATCTCAGCCCAAATAGCAGGGGCAGAACCCAAAAATATACAATCTACCACACCCTTCATCCCTCAACCATATCCTCCTCCATCCCTCCAGGAGGTGTAGTATAAAACGTCGTCCCCTCACCCCCAACCTCAACCGTCTCCACAAGTCCCTCATTCGCCCCATTCCCATTCCCGTTCATCTCATTCCTACCCCAAGAAGACGTTCCATTCCCAACCCATCCATGACCATTTCCCATATCAAACTCCCCATGTTGCGGTAAACTCCCATCCCAACTCCCTAAACCGCTTAAACCCTCCATCCCCTCCAACCCACCAAGTCCTTCTAGACCTCCAAATCCCTCCATCCCTCCATCACCACCTGAGTTTTCGAAATTGAGAAAGTCGTTTAGATCTACATCTTGCTGCATACCAAAATTTGTGGTGTGCGGGAATTCGAAGCCTGATCCCTGGTGGTTCATTCTGTTTGTTCCATTCGTGGGGAAATGATGACTTCCATTCATTGACATAGGTGGCGAAGGCTGGTATCCATTTTCCGGCTGCATATTTCCAGGGGATGCGGCGAAGTCAGAGGATATCGATCCATGGACTTGAGCTCTTGCTTCTCGACCCGGGGTTCCAAGATTCGAACTAGTTGACATTGGTGAACCACCGTGTGCGCCATTTTGTGATAAGCTTCTTATAGGTGGGCTTTCTCGAGCCATACCGTTCACTCGGTTCGAGTTCCCATTTGTGTTTGCTCCATTTCGGAGAGCCATAGCTGCAGCATGTTGAGCGTTACTTCTCCTCAGTACTTCACGAGATCTCTCCTGCGCCATCCTCTTTTCAAGTTCTGACGTGAAGCCGATTCCGACATCAGCCTTTCTCATGGCTGCTTCCAAGAATTGCGTAGCGAAATCCGCACTAGCATAGTTATCTCTCAAGCGTTCAAGAACTCGCATGCAAAGACAAAATCCATCCATGGCAGCCTGTCGTGCTTCATCATTACAAGATTTAATATCAAGAAGATGGATAATGATGGCAGGTAGAAGAACAGTAACACCAGTAGTAGGAAGGAATCTATCAAGATTCAAGGTGTGCAGATTTCGACATATTTTCGTAATTTCTCCTGAAGCCTCTCGTACACTTTTCCGTGAGACATCCTGAAGTTCTCGTGACGTCGTGTCAGACTGAGATTGTTTTGGAGCCTCAGCAGGAAGTACTTGCGGACGATGAAGGGCGGAAAGAGTCGTGTAATAGATCATGTGAAGAAGCGATCGTTGAAGGAATAGTGTTTGTGCGCTATGAGTTAGAGGCCTAGTAGTCGAATATTGACATGCTTCCGGTAGAGAAGAAATCCAGTCGTTAAGCTCAACATCGCAACGTCTGACTTCATCCGTTTGGTCAAGTTTCTTGGGAAAGAGCATGACGCTGGAACGAGTACTACCTTCTTGGCCTTGCATACCTTGATGTTTGATGAGAACAGAGTACTGTGCGCTCAAAACGTGACTGATACATAGGCAGAGCTTGGCCTTGGCGATGCACATTTGTGCTAATTCTCGTTGTCCATCTTTGTCCCGAATCAATGTGCATTCCAGTGGAATGATGGAGTTACTCATTGGAAGTATCCTGGTCTCGAAATCGGATTCGATCAACATCGGTACGTCGTAATCTTCATCCTTTACTCGTGTAGGTCTTCTCATTCCCAATGCGACCAAGCGATCACGCATAAAGCATGACCACCATATTCGTTTCCATAATTTCTTCCTCGATTCTTCCATATTTGAATTCTCGGGGTCTCGATGTAAACCGATCGTGTGAGCCAATGAAATGGCGACTCCCATCCAATGCCAAGTATCTTTTTGGTCGTCTGGCGTTTCGTACCAATAAGTCATTAGGAGAAGTGATTGAACGAGCGCGACACGATCTACTTCATAATCGAAATCGTAGAGTACCTGAAATTATTAGCATCTACCGAAATGGGAGGAACAATGGTCGCGTGGCCTACTCTTGCTTTCTGGAAAAAAGCCTTTCTCGCAGCTTTCCGATTTGAGAACCCCGCATCCCTCAAATATTCCATGTCCACAAATGCAGTTCCTGCAAACATGATTCCTTGAAACAATAGCAAGCTGATTCTACCAGTCGCTCCCGTATCGTCATCAATAATTTGTAAGATTTCCGTCGTATCGAGTAGTGGCATGTATGGGTGTACATATTGGAAATAACTCTGTAATAGAGCATTTCTCATCCTAACGTCCGGAATCGATAAGGCACCTTTTGCAAATAAATAATCGATATCTACTGAAGTCATCCGTGCTGGTAACGGTTTCAGGTATCCTGGCAATTGATGTTTAAACATTGGAATTTGCGGTAAACTGTGCGTTTGAGGGGGCGTTTGCATCGATTGTTGTGGGAGGAGTGCTGTCTCCTCTAGCCTTGTTGCAATTCGAAGATCACCTACAGCTGACGCGGATTGCAAAAGACGATATATATCGGGATTTATATCGTTATTCATGTCTTTTTGTGGTTGACTGAAGCTCTGTCTTTTAAGCTGCGAGCTTACATTTTGATCTGGTTGGAATTAGCAAATTAATTTTGGGTACGCTGGCGATTCTAGGACAATTGGATATTCTTCGAGAACGTTAAGAAGAATCAAAAATTCGGTTTCCTAATTCTCCTAAACGTTCTCAGACAATATTTGGAAATGTCCTAGATATTTCACACAATTTTCAATGTGCTAGGTGCCCCGGAGAAAGCCTTACAAATCGCGTGAGGCACATGCCCCGTTTCTGTAATGTCCTTGCCCAATGCAGCTCCATTCACATTCTCTACCTCTGGATTCGAAATGTCCGACGGATTTATGGATCCATTCGACCAGGCTTGATATGGAAGGGGAGTGACACCAGGTGCAGGACCATTTTCCGCCAAAAGTTTTCTGGGTAAAAATCAGCATCAACACCTTCAATTCTATCCCAGTTAGGGTAAGCAGTTCGGCCATTCTTTTCGGACACAAGAAGCAATTATCCGACAGGGTTTGATAACTTGATCTCTCGATTTCCCCAAGCCTTCTCGATCAACAGCTAGGAAATGTTTCGCACGATAGGTGGTGTTGGACATCAATGATGGTGGTCAAAAATTTCCACTCACTTTCGGCGTTTGCTCTCATCAATGACGCATTGAATTCCGTCTATGTTACAATTTGTACATGTAGCCTCCCCCTCTGCAGATACATGGTATCGCTGCATCACATCACACCGGACTTTTCTCGATCGACATGCACGGCATGCTTTCGCGGCTCTTCTTTTCACTGGTTTTGGATTGCCGTCTTTGTCGAGTCCTGCGGAAACCGAGCCTCTCTTCTTCGTACTGGAATCGGCGTCGGCGGATTCGGGCGATTGAGATTCTGGCGTAGTTTGTTTCTTGCTTCCTTTCTCTTCGTGGGACATGGTGGCAATAGCCATGGCGGCAATTTTGGATTTGTTCGTGGGCGAGAGGGCGAGGGTATAGATTGCATGTGATTAATGGCAGTAGGGGTTCTCAGTGAGAACCAGAACGAGAAAGATCAATTGTTGACGAGAAAATTGAAAGTCTATGGGAGAAGGAGCGAAACTCGAGACACCATGATACGATTACTCAAACAAAGCAACAAACGGAAGAAGTGAACTAAAAACGCTGGAATTAAAAAGGGCACCCACTTGCTTAAGTATCGGAGGCAGGAGCTAACAGAAAGTATGGGGAGAAGCGGGTTAACAGGGTCATGCAGACAGGGAATGAAGCTAGCTAGTTGGCGAATCAGAGGGTTGAAATGTTGGAAAGCGGGTCAGCAGGAAATATTTATTCAGTCAACATTCCAAGCCATTTCTTTCTATTACGAATCAAGGCGTTGCATCAGACCCCTGGTTTGCCTTCTGAGTTTGTTTCCCAAAAGGGTATCTTTGGGGGTGTCCCTTTTATATAATAATGAGCTCATCATCTTCAAACGGAGGTTCCGGGAACCAATCATGACAACCAGAGGGCCCTTAGAAAGCACTTAACATGCTGAAAAAGCGGTATGAAATCTAGCGGGCTTCTTCACTTGAAAAAGAAACTCGTTCCAATGGCTGGCGAGCCCCTCTTCTCCTAAATATCTGTAGGAGTCCCGAAGCATGTCTAAGGGTACATAGTCTCCCCCACTTGGCGTTTGAGCAATAAGTCCCTCGCTGCAGTTGTTCGTAAGCTCTGCTCTATAGCCAACCTTTTGAATCATGATCTCGAAGAGCAACACTTGGCCACTTGACCGATTTTCTTACTCCGGATCGAAGGAGAACGAGTTCTGGAACAACCAGTAGCAGCCTCATAAAACGGCCCCAGACCAGACTTAATGGTGTTGGCATCCTCCTGGGGAAACCTTGAAGACACCGCTCCCGCCCTCCCCTTCTGAATTACCATGCCACTTCTCCATCTTTCTCCAGCTCAAAAAGTCGGGGAGCATAGGTGGACCCTTGCGGAAGATCCACCCTCGAAAATGGAGGTGCCTCACCATACAAAAGACAGGAAAAGCAAACACTCGTCACCATTCAATACTCCAACCAGACCAGGATATTGGAAATGCGGCATCGGTGATGGCATCTGAAATGTACAGTCAGTACAGTAATAGGAGAAAGATATCCGGGTTCGCATTTATCGGTCGGCGGGAAACGGGATGTTCCTTTGGAAAAGGGCAGAGACTGGCGGCACGGCGCTCAAAAAGGATGAAGATTTTTCCATGATGCCTGGAGCTTTTCATCTGTTGTTTTGAAAGGCCTCTCCGTTCCACCTTTTCCGCTCCACCGACAATCAATTGTTTTGTGTTACAACAATAGCGAGATATCCCCATGATTGACCGACCTTGCATTTCAAATCAGCCTTCTCATGTCCCTCTCAGTCTTTCACATGGCTTCGCACACGACACAAGACGACACGAAAAGAAATAATTCGAACAAGGGTACAGCCCACCTCCCCGCCAAACTACAACACGACTCGCGTGCTCCATTTCTGTCGGCTCAGTGGAGATTCAAAACCCCCTGCTCCAACCAGTTAACATTTAAGCAGTTACCGAAAATAACCGACGTAAAAGGACGTGCTCAAATCCTCTCATGTCAGATTCAAAGCTGGGGATGCACGTGAAGCCATTCGTAACATCTGCAACAGGCTGGTAGGGAGTTGGTGTTTTCCATGTGATTGATGGTCGGTGAGACTCAATTTCATGATCACGAAATTACGTACGTATTCCATGAACATGATACTCCGAATGCGAGATCCTTTGGCACATGCTCTTGACTTTCAGATGTCAGATTTCGAGCTGAAAATCCTTAGATTAGCTGACTCCTTGTTATTGTGCTAGAATCGTACTGTTCTGATCGAATAATTAACCCTTCACAGTTCATCGCAAGTTATTTCGATTTTTCTTCTTTTTCCAAACGGTTGGAGAATGGATTTACCATTCGACCATTTTTCTGGCTTACTGGCTTACTGGGGGCTTATCCGTTAAACAAAAGGTTAGACGATGAGAGGGTGGGAATATCAATTGACCTAAGAAATAGAACAAAACAAGCAGGTATTTGCTGGTGGTCACCTAGCTAACTACTAATTTGCCAATGTGTATGCTTAATTTTCCTACAGTTTTTGGATTCATTAACGATTAACTGAGATTTGTGAAGAGAACAATGATCTCTCGGAGAATTGAGCCATAATGAAAGGGTAGAAATTAGGTCCTAGTACTTACATAGCTTGCTCGTAGCTTGCTCCTGGTTTACTCGTGGATTACCCGTGGCTGACTCTTACTTTTGTAGCTCACCCTTTCTCATAGCTTACTCTCTCTCATGGCTTACTCTCATGGCTTACTCTGGTATTAACATTTTGCCCTTTTGGAGAATATCAGACCAAGATGCAGATTAAGAAGGCAATAAGTAGAGTAGCGATGCTGCTTAAATTCATGGCGTTCTATTCTATCGCAAGCTAACTTTTCCTTCCCGGGTATGTTTATCTTACAAAGTATAATACAATACAATCGCTCACTTTATCTTACTTTCTCATCAATCTCCTTTCTACATCTCAGCCATCCTCTCCTTCACCCCTCACAACACAAAATTAACCCCCTTCCCCTGTTTAACAACAATAACCTTCTTCGCCTTGCTCACATCAACAACCCCCTTCCCCTCTCCCCCACGCAACTTCTCCTTCCCCTCCTCACTCCCCAGAACGCTATCCACAACCCACTTCTCCAAAGCCTCGCCCGCCAACCCCCCAGCCGGACTATTAAGCCAAACAACAAACTTTAACTTCCCATTGACCTGCACAGAACAAGGATTCGTCTTCGGCGCCAAAAACTCATACGTCCCATCCGGCTCAGGAAACGCTGCTTCGTGAATAGATTCCACAGTAGGATCAGGATAAGTTTTTGTTTCACCCTTGTATTCTCGTCCATGCACACACGCTAGGTGGTCCCAGCACTGCTCCGCGAAAGCCGGGGTGATAGGCGCCATCATCTTGAGGAGCGCGACAGTAGCGAGGTATTCAAAGGGTGTGAATCTCGGTTTGGAGGTATCCAAGATGGTGTTGGTCAAGGTCATGAGATCGGAGACGACGGTGTTGAGGGAGTATCCATTGTTGTACGAAGCTGTGACATTGATAATAGTCTTCTGGACCGTTCGCCAGAGTTTGCGATTTTCCTCGTCGGTATGCTGGATTATTGGTTTTATGACGACACTCAATTTTTGGAAAAAGACGTCTTTCCTGGCTTGCTGATTCTTGCTGACCCGAGGGTCGATGTCCCACCACATCAGTTTACCGTCCGCCCAACCCTCGAAATAATATTTGGGGTTGAAAAAGGCCATGGGGATGTGGTGCCATTCCCCATCTTCCGTCACGTACCCGTTCTTTAGGGGATGCTGATGGATATAGTCGTGGATCCGCTTCATCCATCGAATCACACCTGAAATCTTTTGCTCATCCCATTCCAAGACCTCGCTAACTGGCGCCTGGAAGAGAATATGTGCTCTTGTTGCATCTGCTCCATATTTGCTCATACAGATGGTAGGATCAACTCCATTGTATTTTGATTTCGACATTTTCTCATAACTGACGTTTGGAACAACACCCGTTGCTTTGATGATGGCTTTTGAATTAGTGGTAGTAACTTCATCAGGTTTCAGGAACCGTCCAGTTGAAGGGTCAGAGTATGTCTTTCCATGAACCATCCCTTGGGTCAAAACTCTTTTGAAAGGTTCGCCACGATGTTCTGACCCAGTTGGCCAATCTCCTGTGCTGGCCATGAATTTTGATATGAACCGCGCATAAAGAAGATGAAGAATTGCATGCTCGACACCTCCAATATATACATCAACCGGAAGTGATTCGTCCGCCGCCGCGGGAGAAAAGGGACGTTCTTTATTTTTTGAATCTGGGAATCGCATAAAATACCAGCTCGAGTCAACAAAGGTATCCATAGTATCAGTGTCTCTTTTGGCTTGGTTTCCACATTTTGGGCATGGAGTTATAAACCAGTGGGAATAATTTTCAAGTGGATTGCCTGGATTTCCTTCCTTCCAATGCTTGTGGGCTTTAGGCAACTCTACGGGGAGTTGATCTTCGGGAACGGGGACAGGGCCACATTTGTCGCAATGTATAATTGGGATGGGTGTGCCCCAGTAACGCTGTCGACTGACCAGCCAATCTCGAAGACGCCAGGTCTCTGCAACTTTTCCAAGTCCTTTTGGCTCTAGCACTTTGAGAATCATGCTTGAGGCATTGGCTGAGGTTTGACCAGCATAGATGCCGTTGTGCGAAGTAAGATGGCCGTGGTGAACGAAAGGTTGGTCTTCAACAACAGTGGATTCATCGGGTGATGAAGATATCACGGTTCGAATTGGCTCATCGTATCGATTATGCTTCCAGAAACCATGATCACGAAGATCATGACCCGGAACTCCCATAACTGCACCATCGCCATAATCACCAAGGACATACGGCGCAACAAATAGGGGCAATGACGCTTTTATGGCTTCTGGTGCATCCTCTTCAGAGGCAAGTGGATTTGTAGCTTGTACATGCGGTAGTAGATAGCCAACTTTTGAATCCGGGGGTAGAGCAGGAATTGTATCAAGAAACGCTTGAAGTTCAACATCCGTCCTCGCCAGCTCCTTTACCATTGGGTGTGTAGATGCAAGGGCAACATACTGAACACCGAAAAGTGTATCTGGGCGTGTGGTAAAAACCTCAATATCGGCATGTGTTTGCTGATTGAAAGCAGTGACTGGAAATTTGATTCGCGCGCCTTGTGATTTTCCGATCCAGTTTTTCTGCATCGCCAAAACTCTTTCAGGCCATGCTTCGTCCCGTGATAAAAATTCCAGATCATCAAGTAGCTCTTGTCGAAATTCTGATATTTTAAAGTACCATTGTTTCAGCATTCGTTTTTCAACCTTTGCTCCAGATCTCCAAGAATGACCATTTGAATCCACCTGCTCATTAGCCAAGACAGTCTTGTCAACAGGATCGTAATTGACAAGAGACTTGGCTTGGTAAGCCAGACCACGGTCGTGGAGGAGTAGGAATAAGCGCTGAGTATGTTTGTAGAAATTCGGATCGCAAGTCGCAAATTGCCGACCCAAATCCCATCGTCCATTCATCGCTTCAAGTTGTTTCTGCATCTTTTCGATGTTACCACTCGTCCAAGTGGCCGGATCGATACCTCGTTCAATCGCCGCATTTTCCGCAGGTAGCCCAAAAGCATCCCAACCGATTGGATGCATAACATCATAGCCTTTCATGCGATGGAAGCGGGAAAGAACATCTGAAATGGTGTAGACGCGGAGGTGACCGAGATGAAGGTCGCCAGAAGGATAAGGAAACATTGGTAAAATGTATTTCTTCTCCTTCTTTTTCGGCGCCCACTTCCCTTCACTCTTCAATCTCTCCTCCCTCAGCTGTTTTTTCTTTTCTACCTCCTTTGCTCTTTTCTCCTGATTCCTCAGTGCAATTGCCCTTTCCTCCTCCGTCAGACTTGGATCTTCACTCCTTCTGATCTTCTTGTTAGATGTGAACCGTTCTCTCCACCATTTGCGCCATTTTATATCCAGCTGTGGGAGGTTCAGACCCGGCGTGGGACGATTGGTGAGGGCATGCGTATGGGGTACTTTCTCAGTATCTCCTTTAATAAAAGTCAGTCTTCTGATGCATACTCGAATGCCTTCTTGGTTCTCGCCTGCCTGCAGTGTCTTTTCCCTTTTGGGGTTTATTGTAATTCTTGTGCTTTTGGGTTGACTTGGCTCTTCGTCGGATATAATTTGGCTGTCCACCCAGCCTCCAGGAGCTAGGAAGACGATTCGGAAGGCATTGTGGGCCAGGCGGAAGCAATCGTTGCCCTATATGTCTATGAATAGAGAGCATTTTGTCTGATTCGTAGCATTCTGTGCTATTGGAATAGCATCATGTTTGGGATAGTCCATGATTTCGTTTGCAACAGCTCCAAAAAGTTCCTGGTGAAGTCGGAGGTTAAAATAGCCGTGCACGGGTCTGTGCTTGGCAAGTGGTGAGACAGCTGGAGCCCTGAAGTCAGTGAGGAACAAGCCTGGGAACAAGCCTGGGAATAAGCCTCGTCACTACCTAAACCGGAGTATCTCAGATCCCCAAATCTCAGTTAGAGACAGACTCTTTGCATCCAACATACACCATCAACACCACCAGATTTCGGTTCCTCACGACTTTCCATACCAATACATTTCTCATCGCTGATTGCATCTCCAATTCTAATTCCATTTACCAAGATACCCATCCCCTAAGACTTACGACGACAACACTTGAATAGACAAGCCACAACTTAACACGATCCCCACGAACCTCTCCCAATGTGGAGATAACACGGCCTCAGCATAAGAAAATATAATGTCGCGCGGTTATTCTAACCTCCAACCGCATGCGCGCGACTCTTTAGAACTGGCCAGTTTAGCCTCGAGTTCTCCGGGAACTCGCACATCAACATCCTCAACCTCTTCCCGCTCCGGCATCGCCTCCTCAAGAAAGTTATCCCTCGAAGAAGACGACCCCTTAGACGATCGAAACCCGGCCGCACAAGCGAATGCCAGAGGCAACCATGCACGATCATATTCCGTCAACTCGGTCTTCGATTTCTCCTCGAACCTCTTTCCCCTGTCCTCATCAACGGGCAATGGTTACGCTCCCATAGGGGCTCCCATATCTTCTACGAATCCACAAGCAGCAACAGGAGGGGGATCACTGGAGAAGAATAAGACGTTGACATATCTCAATGGGTTATCATTAGTGGTTGGGTTAATTATTGGGTCGGGCATATTTTCGTCACCTAGCCAGGTCAATATTAATGCTGGATCGCCAGGGGCTTCGTTAATTGTATGGGCTATTGCGGGTGTGCTGGCGTGGACGGGGGCTTCGAGTTATGCGGAATTGGGAGGAGCTATACCGCTGAATGGAGGGGCTCAAGTATATTTGGCCAAAATATTTGGGGAGATTTGGGGGTTCCTTTTTACATGGTGTGCCGTGGTGGTATTGAAACCAGGATCGAGTGCGATTATTGCTATTATTATGGGCGAATATCTCGTTCGAGCAGCTATTGGAGCGGATGCTGAGAATGTGAGCGTGTGGATCAACAAGAGCGTGGCATTAATTGGATTGATAATTGTCACGCTATTGAATTGCTTGTCCACGAGGCTAGGGACAAAAATGGGAGACATGTTTATGTTTTTGAAATTCGTTGCATTACTCGGAGTTACCGTTGTTGGAATTGTGGTTGCTGTTACTGGGTTTTCAAATGCAGGGGAGGCAAATCAGGATTGGAAGACAAAAGGATGGTTCGACGGAACGAATTCAAGTGCTTCCTCTTGGGCAGTAGCTTTATATGCGGGGCTGTGGGCATTTGATGGTTGGGACAACGTAAGTTTTTCCAAAAAAGCACTCACCTGAAACACAATTAACAAAATATAGACAAATTACGTTGTAGGAGAATTCCGTAATCCAACCCGAGATCTCCCTCGAGTAATCCACACAGCAATGCCCCTCGTAATCCTCTCCTATATTATGGCAAACGTAGCCTACTTTTTCGTCCTCCCCCTCGAAACCATCAACTCCTCCAACACAGTAGCCGTCCAATTCGGAAGCAAAGTCTTCGGACCAATCGGCTCCCTAATTCTAGCCTTAATCGTTAGTCTTAGCTGTTTCGGCGCTCTAAACGCAACAACTTTCACTTCAGGCCGTCTCGTCTACGTAGCCGGAAAAGAAGGCTATCTCCCTTCAATATTCGGGAAAATAGGAGTCTCCAACTCAAATATGGAACCTACCTCCACCTCTCTACGCACACAATCACATCTCACTAAACGACTAGCACACATGTTTGGCGATGAAGAAACAGGACTCTTCTTCACCCCCGTTTACGCTATGGTCCTCAACGCCGTGCTCACAGCATGTTACATTTTCGTGGGCGAATTCGGGACTCTCGTCACTTTTTACGGTGTAGCAGGCTATACATTTTATTTCATGACCGTGCTCGGTCTAATAATATTAAGGGTTAAGGAACCGAATCTTGAGAGGCCTTATAGGACATGGATTACCACACCTATTATTTTTTGTTGTGTAAGTTTGTTCCTGTTGACCCGGGCGATAGTTGCGGAGCCGGTGCAGACGCTTATTGTGGTTGCTTTTGTGGTTGCGGGGGTACCGATTTATTTTTGGAGGATTAGGGGGAGGGATTTGGTGGTTAAACGGGAGGGCGATGTTGGTGGTGGCGGAGGGGAGGGGTGGAAGTTTTGGAAACGGTTTAGGAATTAGGGTGGTTGTAGATTGGGGGAAGGAGTAAATAGATAGATGGATATGCGTAATTGAATAAGAATAAATTATCAAATAATTTTGATGCGTCAATGGTTGTTGGAGTACTGGAGTTCATAATGCTTTGTGAACGGGCTTCAATCCCAACAACATGGTTCTTACAGATGGCCCCGCCATTTAGTTTGTCCGCGATGAAGTTCAATTTTGTAGCCAGCTTGTAATACCATATGAAGTCAGCTATTTAGCTTACTCGCAACCTCTTTTCGGCCCCCAACCATTTAGCGGCTTACTGAGCTTCATAGGTTGATTCGAAGGTTCACTTCATCTCAAGCAAATTTACACCAAAGAAAAAAGAAGAGAAAAGGGGCAAAAGCTACGACTTATATATTTTAGTTGTGGTTGAATATTGATTTCTCTTTGACAATGAGCTGCTGATTCAACGATTTCGATTTCGACAGCAAACTATTACTCTACGTTTAAATCCTTTCGTGCCTATGAGCGCCCAGGCCTGGTCAGGACATTCTTCTAGAAGTGCAGCTACAAAATATTTTGCTTTCAATTTCCCTTTCAGCTGGAACTTTTATGAAGCTTGCGGCTTTTCTTGTGTGCCCGCTTCGCTCACTGTTGGCTAGGCCACTT
Organism: Hymenoscyphus fructigenus; assembly: GCA_001414455.1. Lineage (NCBI taxonomy): Eukaryota > Fungi > Ascomycota > Leotiomycetes > Helotiales > Helotiaceae > Hymenoscyphus > Hymenoscyphus fructigenus. The sequence goes on along the minus strand of LKUV01000201.1, from coordinate 10,991 downwards.
TTCTGGAGGAGACGAGCCGCTTCCTCATTCACTCATCAACACCACAAAGCCCGACCCAACCTGTCAGAGAGAACAAAGTTCGAAATAACGCGTTCCCCCATCGACATAAAACAGCCCTCGTTGCCGGAACGGTCAGATAAGGTCATTAGAAAAGTACATCTCGAAAAGAGACTGAGCTGCCGCTACTATCCCCTGCTAGATGAAAACATCCTATTGATTAATTTCTAGGTGACTTTTGGTCGTGTTGGCGGAGGTAATTCTCTGCAATGTTAAATTCTTTTTGCTTTTTTTTTTCAAGTCGTGTTGGAGTTTTGGAGGTCTTTGAAGTATTCTACGCTCCATTTCATGAGGAATATTCGGCTCATGGGGCCGTAAGTTACTATTGTAAGAATGATTAGCAAATATTCCCCAATATTGATTGTAGCCTACTGGTCGATTGTTAGCTTACTGGATGGCTAGTGGCTTACTTACAATCCTTTTATTTCTTTGGCTTACTTGATATTCAGGAGCTAACGAGACACTTGATAGCTTACTTCAACCTTATATGGCAGCTTACTCGCTGATATTTAGTTGCTTGCTGGACCTTCCTGACTCCCAACACTTGAGTAGCTTACTCGCAACCGGTTTTAACCCCCACTAGGGGAATGTCGTAGTGAGAAGTCAAGATCAAAACTCTTACCCTTGAAGCCCCCTTTCACTCTTTGCTGTGAGATAAAGTAGAGGAAATGTTAATTCTATTTTGTTCATCTTACTCCCGTTCTCTCGATTCTAGTCTCAAGGCTTCTTTTATCTGATAATAGTCGGCGCACCCCATTGTGACTTGTCTGTCCTCGTCCATCCCATGCATTTCCCGAAAAAGAGGAAAAACAACAAAAACGCCATTCGCTATGCCCATATGCGCCCATAAATCATCTATATATCATCCATCGTTATCAATCAAATTATGTATTTTCCAGTTCACCTGACCTCTTCTGCTCTCCGCTCCTTCCACCCAATTTGCCATCCGCTACCGGACGGGAATCTCCCAAGCGCCATCGTTATTGTCTTCATCATCATCACTATCTAGTTGATCCTCTTCATCATTCAAAGCCATCTGAACAAACATCTGAATCCAAGCCTGTTGAGCTGCTTCCTGACCCCGTGGTGGAAGGGGTCCCGCATCCCCATCAAAACCTCGTTCTCTTCTGATTCCCTGTCCGCCTCCACGACGTCCTGCTTGTCCCCCTCGAGCATTACGGGCTGGTGGTTGGCGTTGAGCGCCTTGTCCGCGATATCTTCTATTTCCACGTGGTGGATCTGGTACGGCAGGAGCGGGGATGGGTTGAGGTGGAAGTTGATTGATTCGAAGAACGAGAGGTCCTTCTCTTTGCAAAGGCTCATGAGGGACTGGATCGATAATGGCAATTTCTGGAGCGTTCTGATCTTCGGGTTCCTCGATTTCGGGTTCCTGTTGGATTACTTCTAGTGCTGGTTCTTCCTCGGGGTCGGGCACGTCCTCAGGTCGTATCATGCCTCCTTCGTAACCAATTCCAACATCATCTCCGTCTCCTCCTTCAAGTTCCCATAGTCGCATGTAACAGCTGGTATTTTCGGTGTTATAATGGGCGTAGGGATTTGAAGGAGATAGCCAAGCAGAACAGAGGTAGCAAAAATGAGAGCGACAAGTGAAGCAAATCATATGATTGCAGCCGTGAGTCTTTTGAGCTGGGGTGGCACAAGTTGGGCAAGGTGTGGTGTGAAGTTTGACGTATTCAACAGAAGCCTTATCCTCCTCGGTGAGTTCGCCCGTGCTGGTTTTGGGAATGCACAAAGTGAATTCTCCATGCCATCCTTGATAACATCTACTGCAAAAAGCAAAAGAGCAATCCTCACAAACAGCAAGCAGGTCCTTTCCAGCAGTGTATTTGACTTTCTTGACATCATCCTGAGCCTCTTCGGCCTCTGATTCCTCATCTGAACTAACATCGTCGAATGCAACTGGCTTCCGATGTTTGTTGGACCTGGCAGCTCCTTGGCACCATTTTCTTGGACAATAAATCGTGTTCTTGTCAGACTCTAGGCTAGCCTTGTGTCTCAACCGAACGTAACGTGTAACCATCTCGGGATCGAGGGGAATTTGGAGAAGTTCGCTCGGACTGAGCTGAGTCTTTACTTTGCGCTTCTTGGATTTGCCAGCTTGCAGCTTTTCGCGTTCCTTTGCGCAAGTAGGATCAAGACATCGGACGAATGTCAAATTTCCTTCCCTAATAGCATTGTTGTAACAATCCTGGAGACATTGAACGCAAAACACATGTCCACAATCAATCATCCGATGACAAACAAGTCCCTTCTTTGGATCCAAACAAACCCCACAATTGAAAGTCTCCTTTGCGAATGCTGCTTGTGTAGCCCGAATATCCGAGTCTATCAAGGAAATCTTGAAATCTTGTGGGATCTCTAGAATCTTGCCCTCTTCTGCAAAACCAAACGCATTTTCAGCAGCTTGTTGCAGAGAGTCAATGTATCCGTATGCCACTACGCTTCGACCGGCTTCCTCCCACATTGTATCTCCATTCGCTTGTAATTCGTCTAGGTAGGTTCGTGAAAGCCATGATGGCGACGTTTCTAGTTTGAAAATTGGCGGCTTCTCTTCAGGATATCCTTCTGGCAGGGTGATATGGAGTTGGAGAGACGGTAGATAGGACAGATTGTGCGACTCGAGATGTTCATTCGTGGTTGCCGCAGCAGTTTCAGCGCTGATTTGGCTCGATGTATCGGATTGTGGCGGGGTAGGTAGAACGCCAGAGGCGGCAGGGAAGACGACCTTGACAGGATTTCGAGGGTTGACTTGGAGTTCGATGGATGCAGAGAAGGGATTATCGGGATCTAAAACAATCTCTGGGAATATTGCTGTGAGACATTCGAGTTCTGTGGTACGTTCGTCCTCCATGGTAGGCGGGAGGTCACCGGTCGATCGAGGGAACGACTTGTGATTTTGAGATGAGGGGGGTCATAGGTAAGGAGCACGACGCGCGCTTATAAACGACAAAATTGGATGAGGGTTGTAAAGAATATTGTGATTAGAGAGGTGGCGAAGGAATCGCATGCGAATGTTCTGGATGGTGAAGTTGAATTTACTCGTAGTGGTGAGTGGAGGGGCTAATAAACACAATATTTTTGGGACTCGCTCGTGTCAGGCACAACCCGGAAGTGACTCAGGCCGCTTTTAGGAGCTTCCACACCGAATCGTCAACTGGTGAGCCTCGGCCACAACTAGAGTATCCAAACAAAATCCCGACTTCAGTAACACCAACATTCTAATGTTCTTTGTCCATACTTCGTTTTATATGCCAGGCGCGATTTCTTTCTAAAGGGGATTCTCTTCATAGAAGAGTACCGGAAGGAATCAATTGTCACACCTCCAACCTCCAAGTTGAATCTGGGCTTTTCCAAGGCACACGACCATGGCAGACACCCCATTAGCATCTCTTTCCTTGACCCACGTTCATTATGTATGTGTAACCCTACTATACCAAAATTCCTCCTAACTTCTCAGGATCCTAATGATCCAATATCCTACTTCTGCGCCTGGCTCGCCCTCGTCCCCCAAGGCCTCTGCGTCGTCTACGCAACCTTAATATGGTCAACCCGCGAAATTGAAATACTCCTCATGTTCGGCGGACAGATGGCCTGCGAAGCCCTAAACTTCGCCCTAAAACGAATATTGAAAGAGGAAAGACCAAAACAAATGCACGGGAAGGGCTATGGAATGCCCTCTTCACACGCCCAATTCGTGTCTTTCTTCTCTATAAGCTTGACGCTCTTCCTCCTCTTCAGACACGTACCTAAGAAACCCACACCTTCGCATACGCCATTGAGTATGGTGGCTAGGGTCTTGTTGTCTGGGTTGGCGTTGGCAAATGCTGGGTTGGTGGCATGGAGCAGGACGTATTTGAATTACCACACGCAGAAACAGGTGTTTGTGGGGATTGCCGCGGGGGTGGTGAGTGCGGTGCTTTGGTTCCTGGTTACGACTGTGGTGAGGCAGATTGGGTTGTTATCTTGGGCTTTGGATCAACCGATTGTGAGGTTATTCCGGATGAGAGATTTGGTTGTGGAGGAGGATTTGTGTCAGTCAGGGTGGGAGAAGTGGGAGGTGAAGAGACTAGCTGCTTCTATTAATGCAAATAGTAAGAAATCTAGGTGATGATGGTATCATGTAGAAATCTCGAATTCAAGAGCTTATTTACCTATGATGACCTTTGTGTGTCTTGGCATCAATTCCAGCACTTGGTATGATAGGCTTTTGTTTACTCCGCGTACACCTACTTTGATTTTGCGAAATATTCTGGATTAATTAGAAATATTATTTGGAAGTTTTAGAAGAATGAGAAAGCCAATTTCTTAATTCCGCTCGAACAATACTTTCCCTCGTCCTAGGTAGTTTCTCACAATCAGATTGAAGCAGGTGTGCGCAGAGCAAACACCGTAGCTTTTACTTCAGCTGGAGAGTTTCTGCCTTATTTGGCTGTCAAAGTTATTTGCCACTTGCTTCTGCTTTCCAACTTGTACCACTTTCCAGACAGCCCAGGCAATTTTGCCCAGGTCACAATCATGTGAAACTTGGATATATTCCATATACGGCCCCTTAAGTGGAACCCCAAAATTATAAGCCAAAATCCCGTTCTCCGGCAAAGGAGAAAGATTCTTTTATTTAGGGGTTGGGGAGTACAGGCATAAAATCTATCTTGATTACTTTTCGACTGCCTTGAATAATTTGTCTACATCAACACTCTCACTTGTAAGATCATGAAGTTAGATTTGACAAGATCAATGTTTCAGTTCCTTAATCTCTAATTCCAAGCCCATGCGCCATAACACACACAGTACGCCATGACACATGTATAAGAAGAAAAGAAACCAAAAAGCCGACAGCTCAAACGCCACAATACCTTACACATGTAGAATAAGAAAAAACCCGACATCTCAAACGCCATAATTCCCTACACATGTATGATAAGAAAAGAAATCAAAACGCCGACAATTCAAACGCCATAATAAGAAAAGGAACCAAACAACGGAAAACTCTCTACGAGATCTGCGTCTCACATTTGCAGTTTCCATTCTCACAGAATGTGAAGACCTTCGCCGAGGGATCCGTAGAAGGAGGACAGAAGTCTTTAGGACAATCCGAAGCTTGACCACATGGAGTCCCGGTGCTAGTTGGTGCTGTGCTAGTTATCGGCTTGGTTGGTGTACTGGTTGTCGGTTTGCTTGTCGGTATACTGGTTGTCGGACTAGGGACGCAATCCTTTGCGCGTCTTATTTTCCTCGTGGGTGGAGTGGCGAACTGTTTGTGCAAATCCTGGATGGATTTGTCTACATTGCCCATGAAAGTTTCGAAGTCCGAGGTCTTGAGTGGGTCCAAGTCTCGGAATTCAAACAAAGGTACAGCGCGCTGTGAGTTGAACATTCTTTCAGTCGCTTGATTCAGTCCACCGATGGAGCTATCGTAGTTCTTGTCGAAAGCTGTCAATGTGTCTGGCTTAGGGTTGCCAATACCGATGTTTTGAATCCATTCCTTGATGTTGATTGTTTGGGGGTTGGTGGGATCTGGGAACCCCTCGCCGTTATACTTGTACTGCAAACCTGAGAGTTTTGTACCAGGCGTTGGATTCTCAACGGTCCCTGTACAATAATCGCCATCAAGTCTGCAAGACGTTAGTTGGGCAAGAAAATCAGCTTGAGTTACTTACGTGACTGCTTCGTTTGAATCTGTCTTATAGCATGCCAGTGTGTTAAACACATCGAACAGAGGAATCGTGAATTTGGAGCTGACTTGGGCATAAATCGTGTTGAATTCTGTTCGTGGCATGAAGGTCAGCCAATGCTTTGGGCTCACATCTGGAGCTAGCTCGCGGTTTGCTGCTTTCGCATAGGATAAGACCAAGGTGCAGAAGCCAAGCATATCGTCGTTGACCGTGTTGGGGTCGATCTTAAGCGAGGCAGACTGAAAGTATGCCTTGGTGACCAGCTGCAGGTTTTGGCCAGTTGTAAATGAAGTCCTCCCGTTAAGGATGTTCCGGTCAGTTGTTGGGTTTTTTACATTCTCTTTCATAAGAGCGTAAAGCCCTCCGAGAGGCATAGGTGCAGTAATCTGTGGCACCCACAAGATATCACCGGTTTTGGTGTTTTCAGTTAGACCTGTGATGCTCCAAGGATTACATTTTGGGTAATCAACTATGGTGATTTGGTTTGCAGGATTCTCATTCCACGGTGTCCAAGATGTCTGCTAGCGTTAATCAGCCATACACATATATTTAGCGAAGCACTTACAAAGTCCTTTGAAGCGGCTGCACCAGCGGCTGCAGCGCTCCCGTCTCCGACTTTGATATTTCTGCCATCGAGAATGTACTCTGGGTTGAGTTTTCCAGCCCCAAGTTCTGTTGATCCAGTGTCTACTGATAGGTCAAAGTTTGTTCCGGACCGACCCTGTACTAGTTTGCGTTTTGCACCGAACGTATCCTCAAGGTTGCAATTGGAATTCTGGAAGTTGACCAGTGGTGTCTCAAACTCGGCTCCAATACCCGCGTCTCCAGTGACAGATGGTCCATCATTGAACACGGACATTTCGATATCCTCGAAACATTCATCAGGAGCACGCTGAATTACTGCCGCATTGACAGCAAGCAAAACAACTGGAAGTAGGAAGAAGTAAATCATGATGGGCTTGAAGTGCGTATAACAAGAGAAGCGAATGCTCTGTTGGTGGTCGAAATGAACAAGCTGCGCCGGTTTTATATATGTAGGACTCTACAACCTAGAAAGCATAACATTTCAAATCCCATGACGTTAAATTCGAAATCTTCAGAATCTTCATCCAATACAATGTTTCTACTTGAGAGGTAAAGTCAGCCGTACTGCTGATATCTGACTAGAAGGATTATCTTCGAATAAAGTGTTTCAAATGTGTGGCTCGTGGCTGTGAAGTAGAAGGTACAGTAAGAATCCTTTGCGCGATCGTTACAAGTTTTACGCTTTAACTAGCCTAAAATGTATTACCGACACGACTTAATCGTCTTCTTACCAGTAACTACACGTTACACGGCCCTGTTTTTACCCCGGTCTTGTACGACCAAGGGCGTATCTGATTGATAACGTTATCTCTTTGCATGAATGTGCCTTGGGAAGTAATTAAACATTTGAATTTCGATGCGGCCTTATATCCTGGCTATAAGCCACCTACGTAGAGCGTCTAAAGAAGTTCATAGCAGGGTACAATTGACTTCTTCTTAGGATTTATACTTGTCGAATATCAAGAAAAGTAGAATAGTTACTAGATAACTACTTCCTGTCTTTCCTGTACGGAGTTAATTCGAAAAGCAATAAAGGGACTCTATTGCAGAGATCAGAGGAGTGTTAGTCGAAAGACAAATACTCTCTTAGCATATAAATCTTACTTCATAGTATTTCCTTCTACCTATTCCTCTTTTTCTATTCCTATTTTTAACTTTGAAACACCAGTTACCAGGTAGAAATACAACCCGTACCTAAATCTCTACTTCACCGTAGAAAGCAGCGGTGTAATACAAAAGCGTTTAAGTCATGTTTTCCAAAATTTAGAGTAGTTAAGTCGTGAAACCTTCCTCGCCACCCCCCCACACCAAGAATAGAACTCACGTTATCGGCGGTTATGTCGCGCCCCTATTGGTCTCGTTTCAGTCATGTGATTCAGATATAAATTTCTCCTACGCCACTTCAATGTATTTGAATCTCACCTCGAGCTAGCATTATCAATAATCACTCAAACAATAGTCTCAAAGACAACAGCCCTCCCTCTCACGCTCTACAACACAATGATGTTCACACAGCTACCGATCGAACTCCTCGACAATATCGTCAAACACACTCTGCCAGAAGGGTTTGAGAACATGGCATTGACTTGCAAGAAAATTTATGAGCGATGCACACCATTCATGGACCGTCATCGTGAGCTACGCTCGCGCTTTCAGAATTTTGAATACTATCTGAGACCGCGCGGGTCGTACGTAAATCTCATCTCAGCCTGTGACATGATCACGCTCATTGCCGCCGAACCCGATGTCGCTCCCTACATTCGAACGGCAACCTTCCAAATTGATAGCCAATTCCTAACTCGACAACTTCTCCAAAACCGCGGACAGCCCAAGTCAGTGCCCAGTATTGAAGATGGCGGAACTGTGGTCGACTTATTTGCCAACTCTACCTATCTCAAGGAATCCAATCTCGATTGGAAGGAATACTATACTACCTTCGAAGAAGACGTCCGAGAAAGCCGATACTCCCAGCACGGGGCTGCCTTTCTTCTGACGCTGCTGCCAAACATGGAGCAACTTATCATACCACGGCTCTGGAAGCCGAATGATGCAACGGACAAACTCCTCGATGCCGTCGTTAACAAAGCCAAGCAGTCCAAATCCAGCCTCGCCTCAGTAACAAGATTCGAGGGGGGTGAAATGCTGAATCCATCAGATCGATTTGAGCTGAGGTGGGCGAGTCCTTTTCTCGCTCTGCCGAAAATGCGGTCTTTTCGTGGCCCCAGCTGCTTAGCATTGGAGAGTATACCAGGGAGTGTTGCATTCGGAGATTTGAATTATATCGGAGAGGCACTACAAGCAGCTCATCTAGTGAGCTGCTGTATCGACGAGTTTGGCATTGCCGACTTTCTCAAGCATACCCCCTCCCTGAAAACGCTTAGATATTGGCACAGTACGAAAAATGCTGCCCCCAATCATAACTGGGATATTTGCAAGTTCGTTGAAGCCATTGAGCGCGAGACTGGGAGTCATTTGGTGCAACTTTCGGTTACCATCCGCGAATTTCACGGCTCTGTTCTCCCAGGAAAGGCATCGATACTTGGGTTTCAGCGACTGAAAACGCTCGAGATTCCTCTGGAACTTGTTATGTGTAATATTGCTGCTGCCGCTGGTGACATTACCACTCCATCAGAGCCTTATGTCGATTTAATACCGACTTCAGTCGCCCAGCTTTCATTGGTATCGGAGGGAACTGATCACCATGAAGAGGCTCTCGACGCCTTGCTTCGTCACCTCCATTCCCGGCACGATTCTCGGTTATCTGCTCTGAAGGAAATACATATTTCATGCCCCTATGGGGCGGATGATATTTACAAGGAACAATGCGATAAGGTCGTAAAAGAGGGTAATGATAAAGGGGTGGTCGTGCATTTGAATCCATTCCCATCTACACACAGATTCTTGTGGGATGGGGAGCCCTGAAATGTTATTTTAGGTTGATGTAACGGTTTAGGTTCCCATTCGAGATTAAATGACATTCTTTCTTCACTTAATGAGATATATATCGGAGTGCACGTTTTTCAAGTCTTTCTTCAAAAATACTTCAACCTCAACAGAAAATGCTTCCCACGTAAGAGTTATTTTAAATGCAAAGCAAGTCAATCAAGTGGAGTTATCGCACCCAGGAGATTTTGGTTCTCGTTACAGAAACTATGTTCACGGGGAAGCAATTTCGAATTCTTTGAAGTGGATTAGTTGATACACAGACTTCAACTTTTCCTTCCTCAATCAGAGGCTTATGCGTGTTGTTTTTTGATATTTATATATTTTTTGCCGACTCAGTGCTCGTCAGCTATAGCGAGACCGCCATGTCAATTAATTATATCCTGCAATAACTAACGGTCACAAACATCTCGCTTTTTGTTTTTTTTATCGTAGAGCTTATTGAACAATAGTGCATCATCGAACAATTAGTTGATAAAAGCTGTGGATGTGAATCGGGATTTATAGAAGTGGACTTTTAGTGGGGTATGCCTCTAGGCAGCTCAAGGCCTCGGTTGATTACATTATACGGAGCTAACCTTTGATTCAAGTAGCAAAGGTTTATATGAAAATTAAGTATTATACTTTTTATAACACATGAATTAACTCAATATATATTGCGGTCTTGGAAGAGTGTAAGAAAATGACTTACGTAAACTACGATCACTTGTATATATCTCACTTAGTAGCCATATATACGCATAAGCCGAACAGTACAGGAAGTGATAATAAATTAACATTTATAGAATTACCTTGCGTTTCAACTGTAAGCGAGAATTTGGTAGTAGTGTCACCATGATCATGTACCACGAAAGGAAGGGTTGCGGTATTTGCCCACCGGTTTTTCAATTCCGCTTATTCAAGGAAGGGAAGAAACTCAGGAATAAAGAAAGAAGAGAGAACTCGTTTAAGCAGTTTAGCCTTATATGCGCAAATATAATAACACCCGCCGCTGCCAAAGAAGAATTTGAGGACACTATCTGGAAGCCTCAAAAGCATTCTGGTTCTCAAATACATTTTTAAAGAGGTCAAGTTTTTTTTTGCTCTGTGGCAACCTAATAACAAGGCAGGAATAGAAAATAAGTCGAGAGATTTCTTGAACTTTCCAGTAAAATACTTTTTAGTCCCTAAATCAAGATTGAGTAAGCAGCAGTTACACTGAGTAACTTACTCAAGAGTAAGCTACCAATTACCTTGTGAGTAAGGGATGAGTTAATCATACGAATAACCCATTAATAATTACTGCTGACGAGTATGCTATTATTAACGATTAAGCTTGAAATTCATAAGCTATCTAATCTACTTGTTTATTTCGATGTTCTAGTAAAACACCATGTTCAGATAAGAAACAATCTACAAATGAATCTCCCGTGGTACACTATCTTATACTATCTAGTACTTGAAAGGTCTAGTAATTTCGTTATCTCCTCTCTCCCTATTTGCTACTATGGATTCCTGATTATATCATTCTCACATCTTGCAAGACTGACTTGATTAATGTCAGTTACTTATCTATTATTATAATTAAATAATACCTCGAAAGTAAGTGTTGGTATGACTTGGTAGTCATAAAGTGTGATGCAATAAGTGGTTGTATTCCTATATCTTTATTGCATGAAGAGTAAAGGTAAAGAGGGGTCGGATCCTGTGAGCTTAAGTATGTGAGTGGCAAGC
>LKUV01000200.1:0-75710 GCA_001414455.1 Hymenoscyphus fructigenus | reverse complement strand
CATTATATCATTCATTCATTATGATGTAATAATCATTCACTCCTTATATATAGACCTTAGATAACTCCCTACACAAATCAATCAATTCTCCATGACCTACAGTACTGAGGACCTTCCCAACTTAACATAAGAATATCTATGTTCTAATTACTTAATAGAATCAAGAACTTAGTTGTCTCTTGAGTTTTTGAATTAGATAGTTACAAACATTTAATTCTACGTTTATAGATATATGCAGCTACTAAAAGAGCTACAGCACTGGCCTCTCTTTCTAAGCTACTCCTTGATATTATTAAGATAACTTAGAGGAACAATTCAGAATGTAGAGACATTCTGAAAAAGAGGCTTAGCAAACGAGACACAAGTAGAGAACTAATTTAGACACATAATAAGAACCTTCTCTGGTTCTATTTAAGAGTTATAGTGCCTGATAACTCTGCCTTACAAGCTTAAGTTATAAACCTTTATTATAACAACTCTTTAGCAGGACACTACAGAGTTAACAAGACTCTAGAGCTTTTAAAAAGATTCTAGTATTAGGAAAACATAGAAACTAATGCCTGTCTCTATTATAGAGAATATAATATTTGCTAGAGAGTCAAGGCTAAGAGGCATATACTATATAGTCTATTAAGTAGTTTACTATAGCCAAAAAGACTCTAGAGTAAGATCTCTATAGATTTTGTCACAGGCTTGCTACTGTGTTAAAACCTGGCAGAAGGTCCTGATTTTAATACAATCCTTGTAGTTGTAGACTAGTACTCTAAAATAGCGAAGTATATTACTTGTCACAAGACAGTTGACTCTCTAGAGCTTGCTAGCTTAATGTAGGATAATGTTTTCTTACTCTTTAGTACCTCTAATAGAATTGTTTTAGATCATAGAACTGTGTTTACAAGTAATTTTTAGTCTACTTTCTGCTTTCACATAGTGTGTAAGCAAAGGTTAAGCACTGTATTCTATCTACAAACAGATAGTTAGACAGAGTAACAGAACTAGGCTCTTGAACATTACCTTAGAGTATATTATAGCTAGTGAAAAGCTAACTAGTTTGAAAAGTTAACTTTCGCTGAATTTATATATAATAACTCTAAACATTAGGTCTTGTAAGACACATCTTTTAAAGTATATTATAGTTACTAACCTCGACTTCTATAGAATTCTAAGGACAGGATTAAAGAGAAGGTACTAGCTGCTTACAGGAGACTAGAGATTCTTTATAAAGAGTAGAATAAACTTTATAATCTCTGACATTATATACAAAACAATTAGGAGTCTTATTTTAATAAACACTAATTAGATAGACACTTCTTTAAAGGAGATTAGGTTATACTGTTAACAAAAAATCTTAGACTTAAAGCAGGAAAGCTTAAGCTAAAATTCATTAGACCTTTTAAGATCCTAGAATATATTAGTATATCTGTGTACAAGCTAGACTTACCTAGTATATATAAACAGTTGTACCTAATGTTTTATGTTTCTCTCCTTAAAGAATACTTAACTAAGAAGAGTTAGAAACCTTACCTCTATGCCTCTAGAGAACTCCTGGAATTAGTAGAGAACAATAAGAAACAAGAATAGGAAGTTAAGGCTATTGTTAATTACAGACAAGAAGGCTAAGGCAAGAAACTTAAGTATTTAATTAAATAGAAATCCTGGCTAGATGATTACAATACCTGGTTACCTACTTATCTCAACCTTATAAATGCTAAGAAACTTCTTTAATTATATAACAAGAACTATAGTCTTTTACTTTAATCCTCCTCTCAACTACCTACTAAGGTATTGAAAAGCTTAAACACCTTACAACGAAGAGAGTGCTCTTTAAAGGAGAAGAGAAGACCTAGTAGACTATACAAGGTCTGTGACTTTAGTTGAGACACTCTTCCTTAGATTTTTCTCCTATGTAGTTTACTAGGTTTACTAAGAATTAAAATACTAAAGTTTACAAGGAAAACAAGGTATAAAAAAACAGTTTATTTATATAACTTTACTATAGTTACATACTCTCTCTCTGACTTACAACTCTACATCTTTAAAAAGCAAAAATGCTAACTTCTAAGACTATTAAGCTCTTGTAAAGAACTATAACACTTTTAACAAGATCTACTTATTCTTATTAGGAATAACATTATACTATAACTAGTTAGCGTAGAATTCTAGAACTTCTGAGAACTTACTACTACTATAAAGACCTCTTGACAGGCTTGAACTTCTGTAGTTAATTTATAAACTATAATAAGTATTATATTATCTATAGCTAAAGTACTACTAGTCAACTACCTACTTATCTCTATAGAGATATTAGTAATAAGTCTAACACCTTTAGTGTAGATGTCTTTGTACTCCTTTCTTGTTATTAGTAAGGACTCTCTGATTATACAAAAGTAACACACCTCTAGAACTCTATTCTAGGCTTCCTTTGTATCTGACTCTTTAATGTAGTTAGAAGAGTTCTAGAGCCTCTAAGTATTCTTCTACTCATTGAAATTCTAATTACTACAAGGAGATATATTATCCTTATCTTGAACATAGTATTAATTTAGATAATCTTTAAGATATTTCTTAAAGATATTAACAGTGTCTTCCTAGGCCTGGCAAGTCTCTAAAAGTAATTATAGAATCTAGAATATTAGATAATTACTTATAAAATTCTAAAAGTAAAGAAGCTTACTAGCTTACATGATTTAGACTCTTTAATATATTAGTTATAATTCTTTTTGCCTAGAGCAACTGTACACAAGACAAAGAGATCAATAAGGAGGTGCTTAAAGTATTTTAAACACTAACTAATAATAGAAAAGGACTTAGCGAGATTAGCTTTATGCTTAGAAGTGTTGTGAACAGAATAAGACATAATAAGGAATTTTAGGGTATAGAAAAGAGAAGGTCTTGCAAAAGAGAAGGACAGGTCTCTATATATATCCTGAAAGATGCTATAATCTTCCTGTATTTTACATGTAGTATATGTCACGAATCACGTGCACACGTGACTGAGTGAAGACCAGGCGGCGCCCTGACAGGTTAAGCACTATTATATACTCTCACAAAGTATCAGGGGATTAGGTAATATAGTTAAACAATCTAGGGATTTCATTAGTTAAGAATCACGTGACCTTTAGTAATCATTGATAATCAACTGAGCAGCACTGAGTGAGATTAGTATGATTAGAGTAATTATAGTGATCATAGGAATGAAGGTTCTATATATGCCTGGCACGTCTGTCATTAGATAGAAGCTTTATGCTTAACTTTACTTTAGTTTTCAATATATCTTGTTTTAACATCTTGAGTTCAAGTAACAAGTTTACCTTTGAGTAAACACCTAGTATATCTAGACCTCTTATCTATATAACAACCTTCGAGACTTAAGTTACCTTTGTTACTTTTGGTACAGAAGTGAGTTTTATTACACTTTAAGCATCTGCTTAGAAGTTTAGTTACTATAGCTCCAACTCTACTAAAGCTAGCCACAGCTAGTCCTAATACTAGCTAAACAAACTTGTCAACCCTCTCTAGCAGCGCTAAGAGGACCCAACCCTAGGCTACCTCTGCTACACTACTACTAGACAACAAACCAGCACTAGTGGACCCTAACTACAACAACGCTAGCATGCCTAATATACCTAAACTGTTTAAGGTTAAAGCACTTAAGACTATCTAAGTCAAGCTCCTAGATATATACTATAGAAAGAGAAACAAACTTAAGTCATTTCTCCTCTAGATAGACATCTACTTTAATTTTAACATAGACAAGTTCACTAATAACTATAACTCACAATTGATCTTTGTAATCTCCTATCTAAGAGGAGCTGTATTAGATTAGGCCCAACCCTACCTCAAGGACTTCTTTATATACGAAGACAACGATAGATCAATGAGAGACACCTAAATAATGTTTAAATCCTTTAGGGGATTTAAAGTAGTAATCAGAAAGGTATTTAGAGATTTTGACACAATCTGAACAGCTATATAAAAGCTTTTGGACCTAAAACAGATAGAATCAGCTATTAGTTACACTAATGATTTCCAACAATATAGGAACAAGTCTAGATAGAACGCCCTTGCTCTTATAGAACTCTTCTGTAGAGGATTAAAGGTACACCTCTGAGAAGAAATAGCAAAACAAAATATAGTTTTCACTAACATTAGTAGCATAATCAGCAGTGTTATCTAATTAGATAACTGTCTATAGGAATTCAGGAAATCCGTTCAAGGAAGCAGAAGTCAGGATAAGAACAGGAGCAAGGGCAAGTATAATAGCTAACAGAATAATAGCAAAGTAAATGCTGCCTAGAAGAAATCTTTCAAGGAAAAGAAACTTTCCCAAGAAGAACAGAACTGTTAACACAAGCAGAATTTATACTACTTATGTAGCTAGTCAGGCCATAGAGCAAACGAATGTAGCTTGAAGAAGTAAGCCAACAAGGGAAAGCAGGTCAATGCTACCTTTCAAAGAGAGGTAGCATTGCTGGAAACACAAGAGCTTTCTAATAAGGAATTAAAAGCACGTGAGTATAGAACCCAGGTTAAAGAAGAGAACAATCCTATCCTTGAACAATACTACGACACTCACTTAGAGAGTAAACATAAGTTACTATTACAGGCTACTTACGAATCACCAGCCAGTACATCAGAGAAAGAGTCCTCTAAATCTTCGGAATTGTCTAGCGAGAATAATTAGAGTAGAGAACTCTAGGTTAGGGATACATAGGTCTTTATTAGGACCTATAAGAGAGGGAATTGTTAGGTAGACATAAAGAGTAAAAGACTAGACTTTTAGTCTCTACATGCTACTATAGAACATAATTCTATTCCTCTCTAACAATATATTATTAATAATAATCAGGCAGGTTATATTTGCTTTAGATATAAGGGTTCTAGACACATCTCTAGAGAAGAGAAAGAATATAATTATACTATAGACCGCGACAAGATACTACTACCTGTAGAATTCTACCACCTAGTAGAAGGGGAACTTTAGGCTGCTTAGACCCTAGGTCCTTTCACAGCAGAATAGATACATCACAGACCACAACTAACATCTGACTAGACATTAAACAAACAATTCACAGGAACACTGCTAGACCATTAAACAGGAGTAGAATATCAACAGATATATAAGGTAGCATATATAGACTAAGAAAAAGTTATATTCTTTCCATAGGCTCAGGATGCTATGACTCAGCTCAACAACGCTAAGAACAGAATGTTTAACATCTACTATGTCAGACTAGAGCTATATACTACTTCAGGAGAAAGTTAGTTTTATGTAACTATAACTATTAGGGGAAAGAAATTACAGGTTATAATTAATTCTAGAGCAACAGGCAATTTCATATCCCTGAAAGCCCACAAGAGGCTTAACATCCTAGTCAAGAGAACCTTACCTTATGTCTTAAGTGTTGTTGACAGAACTAATGTTACTTACTAAAACAGAGTTATTAACTAGCAAACCATCCCTACAAAGACTACTATTAACAGACACTGTTTAGACACACAATTCAATGTTGTTAAGATAGAGAACAAGAAAGCAATACTTAGTATGCCCTGGATTTAAGAGTATAATCTAGACATTAACTAGAAGAAACATAGTATTACTTTCAGTTGATGTAACTGTACATAGTTGTAACTACAAGGCTAAAAGGAGGTTAGCACTACCTCTTCCAAAGTACTAGGACACCTAGCCCAGGGTCCTCCACAGGTCAGCTAGACTGCTAATAACATAATACCTGTGTAGTATAAGGAATTTACAGAGTTGTTTAATAACCTAGAGGACATACATACTCTCTCTAAACATTAACCGTGGGATCATGAGATTAAATTAAAAGAGAGTTATAACCTCAAGAAGCAGAAGCTTTGACCTCACAATTAGAGGAACTTACAGCTTCTCGAGAAGTATATACAAGAAGAAATTCAGAAAGAACACATCTAAAAATCAGACTCGCCAGCTACTTCTAATATACTTATCACATTTAAGAAGGACAATCCAAATAGAAGAGTTTGTGTTAACTACAGAGACGTTAACAAGGCAACAGTTAAGGACACTTACTTATTGCTAGAAGGTTAGTACTTGTAGGACAAGTTAGGAAAGGCTAAGATATTCACTAAACTCAACTAACAAAATGCCTTTAGCTTAATACAGATTAAGCAAGGAGACAAATAGAAGACAGCCTTTGTCTTGCTATTAGGCCTCTACAAGTACACAGTAATACTGTTTAGTCTAACTAACACACCTACTACTTGTCAGAGACAAAACAATAAAATACTAGAGAATCTTCTAGGAACAACTGTTATCTATTACTTAGATAATATCCTTGTGTTTTCAGAAAGATTAGAGGATTATAAGAGACATGTTAAGGAAGTTCTACAATAACTTACAACAGTGGACTCTTGCCTCAAACTTTTGAAATACAAGTTTAGAGTAACTTGTACTATCTTTCTAGGGTATACTATTACTCCTAGGCAAATGAAAGTAGACCCTGAGAAAGTTAGAGTAATTCTAGAATAGAAGTTACCAGAGAACATCAAGGACGTTTAATCTTTCCAAGGATTCACTAACTTCTGTTAACAATTTATTAGAGACTATGCTAGGATCTCGAAACCTATAACAAACCTCACAAAAAAGAATGTTCCTTTTATGTGAGAAAAGGTTGTTGAAGTAGTATTTCAGTTAATAAAAAAGAGGTTCACTAAGAGACCAATCCTTAGGAACTATAATGCCAACAAACCAAGCACTGTAGAGACAGACGCTTTAGATACAGTAGTCACTGCTGTACACCTTTAACTAAATAACAAGGGGAAACTTATGCCTGTGGCATACTTCTCCAAAACGTTGGATTCAGCTTAGCAAAACTATAGCATCTATGAGAAAGAGCTTCTCACTATAGTCTTGGCTTTAGAACATTAGAGGATTTACCTACAGAGTGTAAAGCACTAAGTATTAATCCTCACTGATCATAAAAACCTTAAAACATTTACAACAACAAAAGAACTTAGTAACAGACACCTTACAAGGTGGTCACAAACCCTTGCTAGATTTAATATATTGATTTGTTACGTCAAAGGAACTAATAATCCACGAGTAGACACTTTGAGCCGTCAACCTGGTTACAAAGGAAATAAAGAGTACAAAAAGATTACAATCTTGAAAACTCTAGAAAATAGAGACCTAGCACTAGCTATATATAAGATAGCAGCAATAGAAACTAACAACCCTTAGACAAAGAAAATCTAGGAAGCCTAGAAACTAGAGTAGCTAGCCCTAGCTAAGCAAGGACAAAATAACAAAGAACAGTATACTAATAGAAGGTTACGTGTCCCTAAATCCTACACAAAAGAATTTGTCAAAGAGTACTATACAGCCCTGGCACATAGTCACCAGGGAGTTCAACGAACTCTCTAGCAAGTCAAGCAACACTACTATGTTGATCGCCTATCAGCAGTAGTCAAGGAAGTGATAACAGAGTGTAATACCTGTACTAGGAACAAGGCTTCCCGCTATATACCTTATGAACAGATAGGTACTACTCTAATACCACAGATACCTTAGAGATCTATATTATGGGATTTTATAGTCAAGCTACCAAAATCCAAAGACTCAATAACAGGAGTCATATACAACTTAATCCTGGTTATTGTTAAACAACTCACAAAGTATATAGTACTCATACTATATATAGAAGCAAGTACAGCAGAACACTTAGCCTATGCATTCCTACAAGAAGTAGTCACTCTATATAGTCTACTAGAAGAAATAATCTCTAATAGAGATAAACTCTTTACATCAAAATTCTGGACAGCTCTCACAGAGCGTCTGGGTGCAAAGAGAAAGTTATCAACAGCTTTTCACCCCTAGACAAATAGAGGTACTAAACAAATGAACTAAGTTATCAAAGCATACTTAAGATGTTATGTGAACTATAAACAAGACAACTAGGTTAAACTCCTGCTGCTAGCACAGTTCACCTATAATAGTTTAACAACAGAAACCACGCTTGTCACACCATTCTACGCTAACTATAGGTATGAATTAGTTGCTTATCAAGACCTGTTACAAAGCACGGTCAATAATGACAAAGCAGGACTAAAAGACCATGAACTCAGGGAATTACACAAGAAGCTTGCAGAGCAACTTCAGTTTGTGGCAGAACGTAACACACACTACTACAACAAACAACGTAGTCAGGAGCCAACGTTAAAAGGGGGGGATAAAGTCTATTTGGTCAGAAAAAACATTAACACCAAAAGACCAAGCAGTAAACTAGACCACAAAAAACTTAGACCGTTCAAAATCAAACACGTCAAAGGACCTTTGAATTATAAACTCACGCTACCAAAGACTATAAATATTCATCCAGTATTCTATATATCCTTGCTCAAACCAGCACCTCCAGGGGCACCACCAGCCCCACTCACAGAGATCTAACCTGTCAATCCTAATGCAGAATACAAAGTCGAGAGGATTCTTGACTGTAAGATTGTCAGAGGACAGGTTAAGTACCTGATTAAGTAGTTGGATTACCTACATTCAGAGAACACATAGGAACCTAAGTCAGCCCTAAGCTGCCCCCAGCTTCTTGCAGCCTTCCACTAGCAAAACCCAGAGTCTCCCACATTGAGTGGTCAGGAGGGAAAACTTCAAAAAAACCAGGGTCAAGACCTGGGTCAAGGAGAGGGTCAGAGGAGGTAGGGGTAGGAAGGGCGGCCAGGCAGGCAACCTCCTCCCCTTCCTTTGCTCACTTCTCCTCTAGCTCTTTTTCTTTACGTTCTTTCTCTTTGGCAGCATCTAGTTCCTGTAGGGACTTGAAACCACGAGCCATCATATCGTTACAACAGCGCTGTAAGAATTTCTTTTGTTTACAAAGGCACAGGATTTTCGCCATTGCCTCCTCTTTCTCCTCCTCGAGCCTTTCTTCTTGCCTAGCCAGGGCTTCATAACTATCAAGAAACTCAGGCTCACTGTCACACTTTGAGCGCCCTACTCAGATACATTCAGAACAGCAGGTATAGCAGGTGCTCATAATGTAATTACAACCATGAGTTTGGTAGTAGGAACATTTCATAGCAGCAGGAAAACCTCGATTAATAATGTCAGTAAGGAGCGCTTGTCAATCATAGGTTTTCTTGGAGGACATGTTAAAAAGAAAAGAAGGCCGATGACCTTCACACAATATTTCTTAGGTTGTACTTAAGCGTAGGGACACGCTAGGCTAAGAAGGGGATAGTGTCACGAATCACGTGCACACGTGACTAAGTGAAGACCAGGCAGCGCCCTGACAGGTTAAGCACTATCATATACTCTCACAAAGTATCAGGGGATTGGGTAATACAGTTAAACAATCCAGGGATTTCATTAGTTAAGAATCACATGACCTTTGGTAATCATTGATAATCAACTAAGCAGCACTGAGCGAGATCAGTATAATCAGGGTGATCATAGTGATCATAGGAATGAAGGTTCTATATATGCCTGGCACGTCTGCCATTAGATAGGAGCTTTATGCTCAACTTTACTTTAGTTTTCAATACATCTTGTTTTAACATCTTGAGTTCAAGTAACGAGTTTACCTTTGAGTAAACACCTAGTACATCTGGACCTCTTATCTACATAACAACCTTCGAGACTTAAGTTACCTTTGTTACTTTCAGTACGGAAGTGAGTTTCGTTACAGTATACTGTAGTTTCTTATTAACCTCTAGCTTCTCTTTGATGCCTTAGAACTATCTATATAAGGTTTTTATATAATTTATTCTCTTGTAACAACACTGTTTAGAACATCCTGATATTATATATATAAGGACACTAAACATTGCCTTAATATAACTCTATAACAGAAAACAGCAATGATGTTGTTTACTTACATACTCTTCTATAATACCTACTGAATTATGCCTTTACAACCTTTTACAAAAAACAGGCAAAATTAATCTTGAGGACAAGATGCTTGGAAGGGAGAATAGTTGTGATATATAGAGGCTGTATTAGTTATGTGACCTTTCGTCTGATCTAAGGAAGTCTTTATCTGCTATTATAAATCAATCAGGAATTGAGCAGTTCTAGTAGATAGAGTTTACAGAGTTAATAGAGTTGACGTAATATTAGGGCTTAGAAGCTTCTATAAAGCGAGACTTCTCCTGCACCTCTAAGGAGGAGCAGAGATTAGTTCTGTACTAAATTGAAAAGATTCAAATTGACTTATTGCCTACCATCTACCTCACAGTCATGAATCACGTGTTAGCATGTGAAGAGTAAGTCCATGCGGCGCCCTGACAGGACAAGGCATTATTGAGTAGTTATAGCAAATAGGGATCGGTTAAAGTAGCTAAGCGACCCAGGGATTTTATCTCACTGACATCACGTGACTTGAAGGAATCAAAGCTGGTCGGTCTGACGAGCTCTGAGGAGTCAAGGGGAATCAGAGCGACAGGCACTGACTCAACAGAGAACGAAGGTTCTATATAATACTAGCACGTCTGCTATTAAATAGGAGCTTCGTGCTCAACTTAATTTATCAATATACCAAATTGTTTGACATTTTTGATATAACGAGTTCACTTCCAAGTGAATAACCCGGCGCATCTTTACTTCTTACTGCATACCAACCTTCGAGATCAGTTACCTTAGTCAGATAGTTAGTTTCGTTACAGGGAGGGGAAAGTGCGGGGGAGAGGGTGGGGACGTATGTTTGCTCCTCGCTTAATATCCAGCCCTTTTCTAAAGAAGCTGGACGG
The DNA here is from genome assembly GCA_001414455.1 of Hymenoscyphus fructigenus. Lineage (NCBI taxonomy): Eukaryota > Fungi > Ascomycota > Leotiomycetes > Helotiales > Helotiaceae > Hymenoscyphus > Hymenoscyphus fructigenus. The sequence goes on along the minus strand of LKUV01000200.1, from coordinate 64,976 downwards.
TGATTTATGACGTTACTATTAATTGTTTGCTAGGCTATTTTCTTCTTCTTCTTCTTCTTGATATTTTAAAGGACACAAGAGGACACAAGAGTAATAACAATAAGGGTAAAGATGAGACTTAAAGATGAAGGGTAAAGACAAGAGATGGGACAGTAAGAAAATGCGATAATGAGGGGATGTGATAGTGAGTGGATACGGTAGCGCGGTGGTAAGGATGCCGTAATAGGGTATCGTATTTTTGAAATTGTTCTATATGTGTAATTGGTTATTAGACAGAGATTGGATGAAAGGAAATAATCATCGTCTTCTGAAAAGAATTTTGTTCCACATTGTATTTTGGAAATTGTCTCGGATATGTTATTAGTACGAATGTACATTATATGTTTTTAATATATTGTATGAGAAATGACGGCAAGTCCAGAGAAGGTCATACAAACTAGTTTACTTGTGACTTGTAGATTATTCTAGGTTTTTTTAGGGGTTCCTAACAGTGCTTTTTGGCCCCCAATTTGATGTTTCGTTTCCTAAGACAAAGCTCACAACTTCCCAACTGTCTCAACAAACCAACCCACTTAAACTCTTATTCAAAATTATTAAGCCTCTTCGCATTCTAAGTAGTAAAACACCTGAACTTCCGATGTCCCTTCCTACCTCCACAATTGAAACCCTCATTAAGAAATACAAGGCAATCCCCATAAGCATTCCTATTCAGTGTACTATTAAAAAAGGTTAGCCAATTCCCAAATCCCCAGAATAAAACACAGAAAACTTGAGGGGATACAAACTCACAACTGCAGTCCACTTTCTATCCTTATAAAGCGCTATATTACATCCTCATTAGCCCTCATCCGGTTGGTGTTAGGAGGAGGGTGATGAGGGTAGCGCAGACGAGGTTGAGGAGCTGCATTTTGGTTGATGCGGGGTTGGTAGATTGTGTTTTGTTATAAAGCCAGCTGAGTGTTTGTGATTATATCATAGTATTCCAGCCCGGCTCGGGGAACTTCTCGTATGCGCCCTTAAAGTGATAGGTCAGGGATTCGAGCATTACTCTCCGTCACCTACTATCTAAGAATGTGTGGGTCAGGTCTAGGAGAAAGAAAAGTATTGCCCGGGAAAGTTTATAAAAATAAGTTCGAAATTTTGATTCTCCTAGCCTTCCATCTTATTTACTATGGTTATCCAAGAATATTTTGCATAATATAAAAGAATTATGCCTGAGAGTAATGTTCGAACCTCTTACCAGAAGTGTAAGCGATGCTTATATTTGTGAATCTAGGACTCACAAAGCCTGCTGACGCTGGGCAATCCCCATAGCCTTGAGCCTCTGGGGCGGCGAGTGTTGGGAGCCGAAAAACGCTATGCAGCATGGATTGCTCTTCGCGACGACGATGATCGAGATCTTGATGCAGAAATGCCTCCGGCGCCGATCTCATATGTCCCGCCGCCATACACTAACTACTTTTTATGCGTAGCACACTTGATCGACCAGGCGACCGCAGAATTCAAGCGCTTTTCCGAAATTCTCGCCCCTATGTCGTATCATGGCGATTTTCGAAGTAAAATTTCCAGCAACCATCTATCCTAGAAGTTATATAAACTTCTTTTGAAATTCTTGTTTTTGAAAATCTAGAGTAATCGAGTTTACTTAATAAAGCTACTTATAATTATTTACAACTATTTGAACTCGAGTTTTCTTAATAGTCTCTTTGTGTCGTTACATATTCCTGGTGAATAGCACCTTCCACGACAGCCTAGTTGATCCACGTGCTTCGGCTCATGTGAGTGGCTTGCCACTCACATACTTAAGCTCACTGGATCCGACCCCTCTTTACCTTTACTCTTCATGCAATAAAGATATAGGAATACAACCACTTATTGCATCACACTTTATGACTACCATGTCATACCAACACTTTGTTTTATTTAGTCATTCTGGTTTTTTTTAGAGGTGAACCTTTCAGGAGGTAGACTAAAATGGATCCTCTCAAGTTCGCTGACTGGAAAGATAACTGGGTCGATTGAGTTCCAATTGTGGCGGTCAGTACGTTGAACTAGGATGTCAAAAGCATTGTATTTTTATAAGAATTGTCAGATATCTGCGTTGTTGACGGGGCTGTAGTAAAGTTCCACAGTATCTTGTACTGAAGTTGGATGTAACGGGATAAGTAATATGGAGAGATATACCAATTTCAAGACTTACTAGACAGCCTGTTAGCTCGGATAGTTCAGCCATAGAAACACGCTCACCTCCTCTGGGGATCGAGTGAAGTCCGGGGGAGTTTATAACGTGCTGTATTTTTGTCGCGCCGAAACCCTTTAATCTGTAAATCAATAAGTAATGCGCAAATTAAGAGAAACAAGAGGTGCGACTCAATTGTTGAGGTCATTACTTAGAATGTGAACCTGGGACTCCTGGGTTTCCACTTTCGCCATCTTCCGAAAGTACGCATTGAGCAATTGGAGGTATGTAGGTCGGGGTAGGTCACAATACGACATGATTCGTGGTGTGCCTAAAACACTTCGCAAATTTTCTCCATCGTTGCCGCTGGGCTTTAAAATCGTAGCCAAGGTGTAGAAAAATAGAGTTTAGTATATTAATATAGTATAATAGCTAGAAAGTCTATAAGTTTTCTTTATAATTTTTCTGCTAAAAGCCTAGAACAACCAAATAACTAAATATAGTAACCCAGAATTCTTCGAATCTATAATCTTTTTGTAAGTCTCTTAACTTATTTTGGTTATTCGAAGCTCTTAGTCTAGGGTTTCGGAGAAATTTGTCCCCTGGTCCAAATATAGTTTCCCAACCAAGAGGTAGAAATCGCTAGAATAACCAGCGTTACTTGAATCCGTCTTTGAGATTTACCACGAGGGGGCAAAGTCTTCTCTTATATAATTTCCGTCTGATCCGTCTCACAACTGGGTTTTTCCAAGTTGGTCATGGGATAGAACTCGATGTTCAGCAGGGTATATTGGAGGCAGCAAAGAATATATATAACTTACCAATGGAGGAGGGGAAAAAGTTACATATGAACAAGAAAGCAACAGCCGCTTTACCAGTTGGAAAATAAAGAACAAGGTGTTGAAGTTGCGTTTTGCCTTTGACCCAGGCTGCGCATACTCAACTCTCTCAGAAAAATACGAAACAAAAAACCAGTTTTTCCAACTCGTAACTTTTCATTTCTGCCCCTACCTCTATTTTTAACCCCCAAATATGAAGCTTGGCTTACTCTTGGCTTACTAGTTGCTTAGTCGTGACTTACTCGTAGATTGCTTGCAAGCCCATTTTTCGCACTGGAAGATTACCTAGGAAAATTATGGCCCCCAAATAAGAAGCCTGGTTGACTTGTTAATTGATGGCTTACTCGTCAATCGATGGATTACTCGTAGCTTAACTCATAACTGCTTTTTTGCCCCCAAATATGACACTTGGGTTACTTGTTAATTGGTAGCTTACCTCGACAATTGATGGGTTACTCGAAAGTTGATGGATTACCCAACAACAGTTTGGCTTACTTCGTACGGAGCTTACCCCGCACTCTTTTTAGCTCCCAAACTCATCATCCCACCATCAACAGACAACACATTCACGATGTACAAGAAGTTTGCGAAAGGTAGGCAGCTAGGCAGGTATCTCTATCTCAATTAACGCATCCATCTACCGACAATTTATTTAGATAAGATAAAATATAACCATCGAGTCTGTCTATTTATTCCTTCCATCATCCAAGGATTCGAAAACCACGAACAAGAACAACAAACAGGGTATGTCACTGAACGCTCACTAACCAACTCTCTTTCTTCCATTAATTCGCACTCAATAATCCCCCACAATACCTTTTCAATCTCCCCCTCAATTCTTGAGGGAACATTCTTCTCGAAGGACACGCTTTCATCTAATAACATCTTCTCCCCCACTACATCTCATCTCATCTCACACTCCCAAATGCAAATTAATTAGACTAGGTACTCGAGCAAGTCTCTTATCTGATGGGGCATAACTGCACTGTGTCGGACGACTTTCCAATATGGTCCGAATTCAGATTTTCCTTTAGAGTATCGGCGTTGTCTAAACACATCCAGTTAGCCATCTCCATCACATTATCGTCTACCCCAAAGGATGGCATCTTGTTTGTATAATCCCTTTTACACGAAAGTTCGGGTTCGGTTCTACTACACTTGAGCTAACCAAGTTCTATGATATGGTGGGTTTCTTCTTAACAGCCGTATCTTGCGGAGATATTAATTTCATACTGGCGCTCGAGGGCTTTGCGGGTGGGGCTTGTTTGCCTTGAAATTCGGCTTAATTGTTCCACTCATAACTGACCAACATTCGCTTAAATTTGCGCTTCTCGTGCCTGGAGCGGGTTCATGGTCTCGGGTGGACAAGGAAAAGTAGCATTGTTATATATACTTCAATAAGACTACCAAATCTTGGTTAGGAAATTTTATATTCAATACTTCTAAATTTGAAGATAACTCTCTCTTTCCAGAGTATGTAACTCTAGATTTAGCTTTGAACCTGTCTCAAATCTTAAACCAAACTGCAACCACGACCTCAAAAACTATACCCGTGGAGAGGGGGATTAATTAGTAGTTGGTAGGCCTTTCTGTATTTTTCTTTGTTTTTACGATTTTCTTTTGGGTCTTAAGAATTTGTGAGGTCGAATGGTCTGTAAGTGAGTATAAGTAGTACGCCGAAGGTCATATTTTGGGGCCAAATTGAGATTAGCTGTCAATTACCCAGTTTGGCCTTCAAATGCAACCGGAGACTGAGCTATCAAACTACGAGCAAGTCATTAAATACCGGGTGACCCAACTTTCATATTGTGGGACCAAATTGAGATTGACGAGTAAGCCATCGAGTAATCCATCGAGTAAGCTATTAAGCAAGTAAGCTGTGAAGTAAACTATGGAGTAAATTATGAAGTAAGCTATCGCGTAAGCTAAACCATACCTCTTGGAGGCCAAAAGCTATAAAGCGAGGAGAGAAAAAAAGCTTGGAAGGAAAGGTTTTGAGAAGTGGATAAGAAGAAACATGGAAAACACACAACTAGTGTTTGAGATGGAATATTTGTGATTATTCTTGCTCCAGGGAGCATATATACACATTGTCTCGGTCGGTCCTTCCCTCGTATCGTAGAAAGAGCGGCACCAATCCGGCGATCCAGCCGTACACGTAGAGGCCGGTTCGCCAAAATCCATGCAGCGAGGCAAAACTGACAGTGCTGTAATCCGGAGTGTTAGCATAGCATAATTGCTACTTGCTGGGAAGTGGGAGGGAGTTGCGTCTTAGGAATAAATTCCGAAGCGAAATCATTACCGGGAGTAGAGAAAATATATCTTGCAGTCCTGAAAGGAAAGAGTGAACTCGTTCGTTTTCTTTCAATGACTTTGAGAACGGCGTGTTTTAGTGAACACAGGGCTTTACCAAGAGGTTCCTCTTAGCTGCTAAAACGGAATCCTTTTTGTTTTTCTCAGATCAGACAATTCTCACTTCCAAATAACAACCCCATCGATTCACTTTCTCTCTAGGTATCTTATAAGCTCGACCCACCTTAAAACCACAACCCAAGGACTTCTTCTTGATAGACTCGTACATCTCATCAAAGAGTGTTCCTATGTAGATGTCAGCAGCGTGCTAGCAGAAAATCCTAGAAAACCTCTTCCACTCTACGTCATTTTTCAAGCGGAATTTATTTAGTGACCTGAAATTATATATCAGTTTCCTCCAAATCCAAACTCTCTTCCATCGTCGTCGAATCACCTTCCACTGCCGAACCCCGTACTCGCTCCTTTATTCTACGTCTCATCTCTCCTCTACTATCAAGCGCCTGCAGAAACAATTAGACATCCAAGCCTTTCACAACTACAGAAATACCGAGGAGGGCTCATTGAAGTTGGGTGGGTCTATTTCTGCGATGTCTATTGCCGTTCGCTTATCTTGGACCTGGAGAAGCTCTTATATCAAAAGAGAAAGAAGTTAAAGTCCCAAGAAGAGTAAAGCGATTGACGAAATAGCATCTAAACCAGAAAGAAAAGCCTTTATAAAAGACCCAGGACGTGGATTCAAAGTTTTGTTACGTCTTAAAGACTCTTAAAACCGATTAATATGTGGCAAGAACTATTTTAAAAAAGCTAAGGCTTATTCTATTTTTCTATATCAAATTCGCCTCTCCGGGAAGGCACTAAGGCAAAAGTGAAATTTCTAAACATGTGTCTAGTACGACTCAATTTTACACGTGAAGTATCCACCCAATCAAACGTTATAAACTCCCCAAGAACAATACGCTCACCACTAAAGCAGGTACGAAGAACCAAGTAACCAACGCCCTGGTGGAGAAAACTTCAACTCTCTGTTTACAAACATATAAAGAATTTATACTTCCCCCCTATAAAAGCCTTTACATAAGATTGACAATAGACCCCTCAACCTACACCCAATCCAGCACAAAATAACACCTCAAAATCCGAATTTTCATCAGTTGTCGATTCCATCTTACCGCCGAATTCCAGCTTACTCTCAAATTCCTAAAGTACGGAGAGACCAAAAAAAAAACCTTGGCACCTCTCAGCGCTAACAGAGTTACTGTCTGTAAATTCAGGGAAGGCACCAGGTCCTTCCTCAGCCAGTCTTCTTATTGAAGTTGGAATCTTCTAATCATCTATTTCCTAGCTGATCTTTGGAATTGGTGTTGGTTGTTGAGAAAGTTTCTGTACAGAGTATCTATATCACCTTTATACTTCTAGAGTCAGTTGAATTATAAAAGTGAGGTGGCATAGGTGTTCCCAGAAGGTCTGGTGAGTAGATGTCTTCAGCAGTTGTAAAGACTTCCATATAGACGAGAGAACTTCGTTCACTTGCAAAAACGCCTGGAGCTCTCACTTACTTGTAGGAGAAACCTTGCCGACCTCTGAAGAATACAAAAAATAGTCTAATATATAATATTTTAATATTTAAATTTTACCATTCTATTCAGACAAAAAGAAAGTCCCAGAGAAAAACTCCAAAGCTATGTTGTATGCCAAACTGCAACGGAGTAAAAGAAGTTCCCTCTCCTTATATGCAACCTGTATGCCAAATTTCCCATCTCATCATTCCTCACACCATAAATATATACAAGCCCCCTCAATCATCCTCATCCATCAACCCAAGACAATCCAACTCCGTCCTCACTAATCGATCAAACTCCTCCCGATCAATGCCTCCAATCCTCGCCAACCGATATAAACTCTTCATACTCGTAGAAATATGCTGTTTAATCCCCGTCTCACTATGTTCACTCATCGAGTTCGCAGCAGCCCTCCGTTCTAATCTAGCTACTGTGTCGCTACCGGAGCTTCCTGTGCTAGAGGAGGGTCTCGGGTGTATAATTGCTTCCGGACTGTGTTGTTCGGAGGTAATAGGGGGAGGGAAGGATGTAAGTTCGGGATTCGAAGAAAGTTGTTGTTGGAGTTCTCTCGCTATATCGTCTCGTCCGAGAGAGGATTCCACATCGCCGTTCTGTTGGGCTTCGTCGGGGTCGTGGTTATCCATCGCAGGTTGTACATTTCCGTATTGCGCATAGTAATCTTCCTCATTTGTATTCGTCCCCATTTTATTATTCCCGAAAGTTGGAGGAGCAGGAGAGTGTTTGGCAGGTGTTCTCGAAGGCGTGTTATCATATTGCGCCCAATAATCGTCATCGTCACCCTCCTCGTCGGGCGTAAGAAGACTCCCTCCATTCGTGCCACCAACCTCGGGTCCTGAATTCGAAGTTCGGGATTCAAATTCCTCCTCTGCCTCTCGAATAGTTTTCTCTTCCCAAGCACCATTTCCCTCTGGCACACTCACTTCTCCTATCCTCCACCCATCACCACCTCCAAATTCATCATTAACACACCATATAAGCTTCACATCGATATTGAAAGGCTGCAAAGACACAAGAGCCTGCAGCGTCTCCTCATCAACCCGCTTATACCTTACATCAACATCATACTCCCAATCCACCTCCACCTCGCCCGAAACAGGATGTGCCTCCAACGCCTCGCTCTTCACAGCCTGCTCCAGTTTCTGAATCTTCGCGTGGTCGTAACATAAGAGGGAGAGCCATGGCTCTGTACTCGCCGAGGAAAGAAGTTGTACTCGTTGTCGCAGAATGGGTGAGAGGAGAGGAAGAAGGGCGCTGGGAGGTTCTTTCGAAATGGAAGCTGCTGGTAATGCGCCTAAGAGAGGAGCAAGAAGGTCTTGGGTCCGTGGTGGGTGAATTGGGGGTTGCATTTCAATGGCTTTCGGGTTGGTTTTTTGGGTCGGGGAATGAGGTTCTGGGCGAGGTCCGATCACATGCAATTCGTGGGGTTGATCAGGCTGAGAGATTTTTATGGACGGGGATCTTTGGTGTTGTGAATGTTTGGGGAATAAAAAGGAAAGAAGGACACTTTACAAAGACAACTCGGGGAAGGCAACTGGACAAGTGGAGGAAGGGGCTCCCATACTCATATAAAACGGGTATGCACTGGTAGGCACTTCTGACGGTACATGAGTACTTGTCATGCGCCCTCTTTGGCTCGTGAGTCGTGGAAAAGGCTCGCAGCTTCCTTCCTTTGGCCCGGTGAGCCCCGTCCAGATCCTTGTAGGACGAGGCTGCAACTGCCTCCTCGGGTAATTAAGTCACTCCCTTCACAACCACCCAATCGCATCCATACAATTGTCACAAATGCCGTCGGGGAACGTTGTGGCTCGCCGACTCCCGAGATCTGTCAGCCTGTCGTCCGGTTGAGGATACCGAGATCAGCTACAAAAACGTTCTCGTTGTTCTAGTTTTCAACTAGACACCTAAGGTGGAACAGATTATCGAAAGGTCTAGGCTAGTTCTAGGCTAGTTCTAGGCTAGCTCTAGACCAGCTCTGGACCACTTGAACATCGAGATTTGTATACTGCCGCTTTTTTATCGCGATGCAATCGCCGGAAATTATCTTAACGGTTCATTAGTATTATAGATGAGGGGGTCGCTTTTGTTACAACATCGCTGTTCCTCCATGATCAGTCTAAAATAGTTTGACTCTGCCTACCCTCGTCTACTCTCCTTTAGAGACTCCATTTCCATTAAAGTACTCAACACTCTTTCGTACGTCCACATTGTCACAGCACTTGCCGGCGCAGCTTTGAAAAGACTATACTGAATTAGCGTCATGTTTAAAAAACAAATAGAGATCCATACCTGACCGTCAACCCTCGATAAAGCCCCCGCACCCCCTCATTCTTGAGGATATGCTGCATAGAATGGAAAACACCTCGATATGCCGGAATATTCTTATGAATGTATTTCGACCTGGTAGGACCCTGGACTTGCAATCGTTTTCGGATGAGGTCCAAGGGAAACACACCAGTCTTTGCGATGATCGAGGCCATGACACCCGCAGTGGCATCCCCAGATCCAAAGGGCATATGTAGGCCACTCATGGGCAGTCGTAGTGATTCATACGTCGCAAAGAAAATCCCCATATATGGTATGATTTGAGCCACCCCAGCGCCCAGGCCTTGAAAAAATCCGCGGGGTCCTTCATGTTGGGCGATATCTCGAACTGAAGCCAGGAGAGAAGAGTAAACCTTTTCCGTGCCCTGGGCCGCGAAACGAGTCCGCAAGAGATCGAGAGGGTATGTTGCAGTGGTGGATATAGCACCAGCTCCAGCACCTGCGATAAAACTTTCTGCTGCGGCAGGTATTTTATGTTCTCCAAGGGTGGTTTGGAGTCCCAGCGTGATGGAGCGATAAGCTGTGAATTGGATTGCACTGTACGAAACGTACATCAATTCAGCTGGGATGTTGCCTTTCCATAGCCCTGTGATTCCTTCCTCTCGAAGTATGTGTTTGAGGGTGGGCAGGGTGCCTTTATATATTGGTGACCCTCGTAAATCTCGATGCGACAATGGGTCGGAGAGGGAATGTGTTTGCAATTGAAGGCGAATCTTGACGACATCGAGGGGGGCTATAATGAATCTACTGTCTTGTCAGTATACTTTCTCTAATTCCGGAAGCGGGAATGCTCTTACCTTGCTATGAGCCCAGCAGTTGCTCCTGCGACCACGACCTGGAATTTCGTGCCCTAGAAATAAATTAGCTGCCATTCTCGTTTTTCTGTTCCTGTTGCAAATACATACCTCATCTTTGAGGTGCTCTCCGCTTCCAGACATGCATCTGGTAATTCCTGAAACAAAACGAGATCTGAGGCTATCGTTGTGCAGAGAATCTAGAACTTTTGCTGGTGATGATGAGGCGGCGTTGGGAGAATGCGCTGCCATGATTCCTTTGGGAAAACTCCGAATTTCGGGGTTAAGAGTTTAATCACCCGTTTGACCTCGGCTGGATTTGAGCTGTCGAATTCCAACTCCTCACCATAATCAGCAGACTGCTCTCAAGTGGATAGCTGGGGCTCGAGTTGGGGTTAGGAAAGTGGTTTAAAGGCGTGTTTTCCTTTTTTCGAAAGACCCGGCCGTCTTCCATCGCTTCAAAACTTCGTCGTCATAGAGCAAATCGTTGCTTCTCCTCCACAAACAAAGCTTCATCCTAGAATGCCAATCAGACGACACGGATTTTGGTCATAAAAGTTACAAGCGGCAGGTTACACAGAACAGCCAAAGGTTTCTTCTCCACCTAGGTCTGAAGCGCCACCGCTGTCAAGCGCAGTGCAACAATGAGAAATCCCCATGCTGTGGTCAGGGCGGTGGAGTCGTTAAATGGCACTCCTCAGAGACATGCCTTCAAGTATTGTAGCCGCCAAAAATATGGAACCATTGCAAGAGGTTATATGCCCAGCCTCAGAAGGCCGCTCATTCAACGGCCTGGTCAACGAAATATTGCGACCACCTTAAACTTGGACTCTGAATTAAACGCCCAGCAGGAGGAAAAGAGCCCCCTTCGATTTATATCTGGAAGCACGCAATTGGAGTTCAACCAGGACCCAAATACAATCAAAATTGGTAATCTATTCTTCGATACAACACTACTTCGAGATGCATGCTCTTGTCCAGAGTGCGTGGACCCATCAACGACACAGAAGAATTTCCGGACAACGGATATTGCTTCCGAGGACTGGAAAGTCCAACGGGTTGAAGTGGGCCCCACGCATACCACAATAAGATGGAAGAAGAAACGAACGGGCGAGCAACATATTTCAACTTTCGAAAATGACGAGCTTTCTCATTTGAAGCGAGACCATTCCACACTACCGAGCAAGGAGATGAGGTGGGATGCTAGTAATATCGGCAATCGTCTCGAATTCTTTGATTATAAGGATTATATGACTTCAGAAGAGACCCTGCACCAAGCTCTCCGGTCGCTTGCCCATGAAGGCTTGATAATCCTCAGAGGTATCCCCGAATCTGAAAAGTCGGTTGAGGAAATCGCTGGCCGGATAGGAAGCATACGTGACACATTCTATGGACGGACATGGGATGTCAAGTCGGTACCGGAAGCAAAGAATGTGGCATATACATCCAAATATCTCGGTTTACATATGGATTTGCTTTATATGGCCAACCCTCCTGGTTTCCAACTTTTACATTGCCTCAAAAACACCGCCAGTGGAGGAGACTCGATATTTTCGGATTGCAAGCAAGCAATCAAGCTACTCAGCAAAAAGCATTATACACTTTTATGTACAAACTCCATCGCATACCACTACAAAAACGCAGGAGAGCACTACTATTACTCCCACCCCGTCATCGAATCTGTAAACCCTAATTACCACCAAAAGGGTTCTGTCGTGCGTCACTTCAACTATTCTCCGCCTTTCCAAGCACCCTACGCCCGCCGAACTGAAGCACGCACCCCCTCCAGCAATTCCGAGTTTCTGAACGCCCTGAGCGAGTTCTCCTCACTGGTTGAAGATTCTCAGAATCTTTTTAGTTATAAGCTTAAAGAAGGGGAATGCGTGGTATTCAACAATCGGAGGATCTTACACGGGCGACAAGCTTTTGATGCTGAGGGGGGAGAGAGGTGGTTGAAGGGAACTTATGTTGACACTGATGTGGTAGCTAGTCGATTGAGAGTTCTGAATGCTAAGTTTCCTGTAGCAACCGGGAAATTGGAGAGTGAGCGAGGAGAAGAGAAATAGTTATGCTGGAATGTATATACCTCGAAACGATAGACAAGAAGCACCTTTAGAACATTTGACCCGATTCAACTCGGTGTTTTACTTCGAATGAATATTTTAGGGAAATCCCGAGGAAAATCTACCTCACTTTTCTCTCAAAGACAAAAGTTCAAGTAGGGCGAACGGAATCTGCTCCAAAGAACAGCCCAGTGGAGGAGAGGGGGTTGTCACGTGAAGAGTTGGTTCCGGTCCCCGTAGCCGGGATTTCTAGGTTTATTTCTCGGAACGCAGCTTCCTCCTGCTCAATCAATCAAAACTTGAACGAAATGTAACCACAAATTCCACAATACCACCGATGGCTTAAGGTTGCCTAATAAACGTCGGTCTCACCCATTCATGGGCCGTCATGGGCGGGAAAACCGGTGGAAGTTGCAGCTACACCTGCACCATCCAGGCACAATACTTCCACCTCATGCAGAGTAACTATGAACTTCCTTATCCAGACTAGTTCTTATCCCAGTCCTTCCTGCTCAATACCCCTCGGGATTTTCTCCCAAGACTTTTTTCTTTGCTTCATTCCTTCGTCTCTTCTGTTTTATATCAAATCGCCAAGATGCGGCTCTCTACTACTCTCTTGGCAAGTCTTGTTGGTTTGGCGTGCGCTTCTCTTGATGGAAATGTGATTGCAAGGGAAGAGCATAGGTTGTTGAGGGAGCGACAGGCCTCTCCGTACCCCGCGAATACTTTTGACCAGCTTGTTCGTCATCGCTTCCCCATTGATTGTTCGTCATTAATTTTTGGATTTTTACTATAGATTGATCATCTTCAACATGATGATCAGTATAAACCTCATGTCAATGGCACATTCAAGCAGAGATATTTCTTTGACTCTACTTATTATAAGCCGGGAGGACCAGTTTATCTTTACATTAGTGGGGAAACCTCAGGAACTAACAGATTTTCTAATCTCCAAACTGGTAGTAAGTTGAATCTACCGCATCTTCTCCGGACTATTTATTGACTCCGTTGTAGTTATACAGATTTTAATGCAAGAGACAAATGGATTGGGTGTCATTCTTGAAGATCGTTACTATGGCCAAAGCTACCCTTTCCCCACAAGCACAACCGATAATTTACGATTCCTCACCAGTGATCAATGTATGCATGTGCTTCCCTGTTCTTCATATCATATCTAACAACTCTCCAGCCATTGCAGATAACGCTTATTTTGCACAGCATGCTGTTTTCCCAGGTGTTGCTGGTAACTTGACCGCACCAGGAACACCATGGATTCTTTATGGGGGAAGTCTTGCGGGTGCCGAAACTGCATATTCCGTCAAAACATATGGTGATATCTTATTTGGTGGGATAGCAAGTAGTGCCCCTGTTGAAATTGTGTTACCATACCCCGAATGGTTAGAAAACTACCTTTGTCGCAAATGTTCAAAATTAGCTAACCAAATCGCTAGGTACAATCCGATCCAAAAATATGGGCCGCAAGATTGTGTTGCCAGTGTCAATGGAATTATTGCCAAGATCGACAAATTGATTGATTCTCACAACACAAAAGCAATTGAAGAGCTCAAGGCGATATTTGGGCTCGAGAAACTCAAGGATATTAGAGATTTTGCTATGACAATTGCATTTCCTAGTAGGTTCCTGATCCTATTCTTGCTATAAAGCACGTTGCTGACAATAAATTTCCAAAGTCGGAGGACCAATGAACTACCCTACCTATACCTGGCAAGAACTCAACTGGTATCCAGCATATAACCACGACGATTTCTTCAACTTTTGCAACAATGTTACCAATATCGATGCCCCGGAAAGTATCGTCGCAGTTGATTACGCACTTGCGAAGTATACTCGCGGCGAACCTTGGGTTGGTCTCGGAAACTACGCCAATTACTTCAAGAACCAATTCTTGCCGTTGTGTTCTACTGGAGATATTAATAGTCCCACTGATGGGTGCTTTGGGACCCAGAATGGTATATACGTCTGACACTCCGATTCTGAATCATACTAACTGTTTCTAGAAACCTTCTGGGCAGATACAACAAATGGAGCAGGTCGCTCTTATTTATGGACAAGTATGTTTCCCGACGAAAACATTAGCAGAATGGTTGCTAACTCACTGGTGTAGCGTGCACTGAACTTGGTGCCTATCAAGTTGCGCCATCTTCCGGACCATCATTGATCATGAATGTTTTACAAGTAGACTACACGTGAGCAATCAGACTTCATAAATTTGCAACATAAATTAACTCCTTCTTCTAGACAACAATGGTGCACCTGGGCCTTCCCAGACGGGAAATACGTCAAAATCCCACCAACCCCCGACCTCTCCAAATTCAACAAATACGGCGGTTTCAACATCCAAGCAGATCGCCTCGCATTTATTGACGGAAGTATTGACCCATGGCTCGATCTCTGCTATCATTCCACCAAAGCTCCGCTCCGAACAACAACTGATCTCAACCCCGAGTACCTCATTGCGGGCGCTGGTCATCATTGGGATTCTTCCGGAATTCTCAATATCGCTGCTGAACCATTGTTCATTAAGCAAGCACATGTTTGGGAGATTAAGACTGTGAAGAGATGGTTGGGGACTTTTAAGGATTGGAAGCCGAGGCATGGGCATTCGAAGTAGACCTAGGAAGATTTAGAAAACTTCTCTTCAGATGCTGTGTATGGCCAATGAATAGGTACCTCACCGATCCATAGTAAATAGTTCCTATACATGCTTGTGTTTATCTGCAGCGAATGTATAGGTATGTACATGATAAGCATCGTATCTTTGATTTGCTGTTCGTCGATCTCAAAATGAAACTGGGACCATTTCCGAAGGACGGCTAGTTTATAAACTATGTATCCACCTCCAAGGCATTGCGAACTTTGGCTTCTTCCACCAAGTTATCCTAGTCCAGAAAATATACATAAAGACCTTGAGAGACACATATGATGGACATCGTGATTGAAATGCCCGCCCAAAGCCCATTGAGATGCCAACCAAGAGTAAAAGCTGCAAACATGCCACAAGGAACGCCAATGGCATAATAGTCCACTGTTTGTATCAACGCCCCAACATATTGTTTTCCCATTCCTCTTATGATTCCGCTGAGGACACCGGTGATGGCATCGATCAATGTGAAAATTCCCAGTAAAGGTATTGTCTTAAGCATCAAACTAGCAGCACCCTCTTCATTGGTAAAAATATAAGGAATCTGCTTGCGAAAAGATAAAACCAATACGACTATAAACGAACCAACACCGCCGGCAAGAAAGACGCTGAGTCTTGCCACTTCCTTTGCTTGGATTGGAAAGCCGCTACCAAGAAGATCCGAAATGTGAGTGCTGGCGGCAATACCCAACGAAAATGAAATCCTGTAAATAAACCCGCACAAAGTAACAAGTAGTGTTTATGAACATAACTCGGTTCTACCATTCAGTCCAGCAAGTATAATAAGGACTTCGAAACCTATGCATTCAACCTAGAATATTAGACAAGCTGGCAGTGCGAGTTTTTTCATAAGACCCCAATTTTGCAAAATCTTCGCATCGTTGATCTTCCTCCAGCATTCTTCATATGTGAAAAGCCTGGAATAGAGTACCGGTCTAACGGGAAGAAGGGTTCGGGTTATGAAGAGGGACGCTGCGGCTCCTTTGATGCCGTGTTTGAAGTGCACTACTAGCAACCAGGCGAGAAATATATGTGTTGGTATGCAGATGAGGAAAGTGTAGAGACCTGGTAGGAAATGTCCTTGGTCTCGTAAAAATAAATTTCAGCATTCGAAGCAGGCGTGTCCGGGAAGACCTGAAGATAGAAGACGTAAACAATCCCTTGCCATCTTGCAAATTTGGTCATCGTGAAGGAGGTGGTATGAGTTGAACCTATTGCTTTATGAGTAGTGTTTTTGCGCCGAACTTGAAAGTTTTGTAGATTACATTCCAGAAATGGAACCCTGAGGTTGATTTACTACTTACCATAGTATTCCAATTGGAATTGAAACCAATAGTAAGAACAAGACCATTCTCTACGTGTGTAGTCTTACTACCTATCTAGATCTCGCTCCGTAGGCCTATGGACAAAGAGTATCGAGAGTAGATGCTATTCCTAGAAACATAGACCAACCGGTAACATTTGCAGTTAGACATGCTAGGCTGACAGCTGCGAGTTCCTCTTCGCCTAAACGACCGACAAAAAAGCATTGAAGAGTTTCACGTCCTTATCGCGTTCGTGTTGCTCCGGTCCATCAGGAAGTGTTGCTCGTTTACTCTTCGATGAAGCCCACTCTTGGAGTTGCTCACGTCGCGGTTGTCGGTTGGCTTGGAATGCTTTGAGAGTTGCCAAAACCCGTGCCTCTCCGCTTGCTCCAAGCAACCTGTCAGAATCGGTGCATCCTCGATAGCTAGATCCCTTGCCTAGAAATCATGAGCTTCTTTTTCGGCCTAGCTTAATGAATTCATGAGTCTTACTTGACCAAGCCATGGGAGAGTTGCATGGACTGCATCCCCAATCAAAACTACTCTGCCATTTTTGCTTACCCAAGATCTCGATACGGTTTCTACAAACCCCCAAACCTGCCCTTCTTCCACATATGACAGGAGCTTTTAAATAGCAGGAGCAAAACTTTTGTACTGTTCTTTGGAGCGCTCTATGTTTTGATTTCGACCGATTTCTTCCGCAGAAGTCCCGTTTCTCGGGTGGCAGCAATCAAGACCAAGGTGCCATTCTTTTCCTAGACGACAGTAAGTATATTCATACCAGTTTTCAGTATAATTCTTTTCGTACATCGGCGAACTGGCATCACCACTAGTGTAGTAGAAGGACCACACCAAAGGCCCATTTGCTCCATAAAAGCTGAAGTTGCGGAATCTGATCTAGTATATTTTATTCACCAATTATTGAGTTGGTCAATAATGTCATGATATTGGTCAATAAGATGGTAATGCTCGGACTTTGTAGGAAAATAAATTTATTCGCCAATTTGTTACTTTGTGATACTATTCTCAAATTTCAGACTCTAATTAACTCTATACACCTATTAATCATAACCAACTTACTTTATATTCATCTAACCTATTTAGAATTATATAGAAATGTTAGAATCAAACTAGTCCGAAAATAGCTACTTCTTTTCTATATATGAGAGAGCTTTTTATACCTTTTTACTATTTTTTATTTACTTTGTTGTTACTTCTCTAACCTCTTTACTGTTTCAAACATTCATAAACTTATTTATTTACCCAAGGGGCCTCGGACGAAGAGAAGAGAGGTTGCTGGAGCAGGTAATTGGGTTGAGAATAGCTTCCTTATTTCATTTTTAAATAATTGGTGAATAAAATATACTAGATCTCACAGTGTTTCTGGGAATTGTGAGGCGAGTTATATCCATACCACTATCTCGAATTCATTCCGAATCAAGCGCAACGTTCTTTCGGACAGTGGAATTAATTTCTGAAACACCTCTCTATTAGACATGGCTTCCAACACGCCGCCCAAAGAAGTTGGCCCCGTAGAAATCGTCTTTGACTTACCGTCGGCCTCAACAACCACATCGGCTTCTATCCTTTCTCCGCCTCGAACCACAATAGTCGAAGTTTCATCATTTTCCTCCACGGCAATTACAGGACATCCAAGCCTCAATATAGCACCTTGTTTGGTAGCAGCCTCAGCCATAATTTCTTGTAAATCTGCCCTATGGACGGACCACAACCTGGAAAATATCTAAATTCAGTATCTTTCTTCTTTAGAAAACAGCAGAAACCCACGGAAACCTGAATTCCTTCTGATGTAAATCAACCGATTTCTTGACAAGAAATTCCCCATCCTCATACCTCCTCGTGCTTGGCCCGAAAGGGCTCTAGGCACAAATCTTTAGTAGTTCTTCATATATACCCAAGTGCTTTAGAACGCTATTTGCATTTGCCTGCATAACTATACTGCCACCAATCGGTTGGAGCTGGGATGTTGCTTCCAAGACGGTAACAATGTGACTATTCTTTGCTAGTGCTATTGCTGCTCCGAGGCCGGCAACCCCACATCCTATGATGATGATCTTGAAAGGCATTTTGGGATAAAACCCGTCCATCTTTTGAACCGATGCTATGAAGCTTGATTTAATTATCTGGTATAGATACAGAAAGTGAGAGGCTACCTAAAACTCAGGATATGCTGCCTCGTTTCATTTAAAAAATTCCCAGATTTTCCAGATCTATATTCGTCGTACCTTGTATTATGTCACTGTATTATAAAATAAGGGGAAATTTTGCGCCTGTTGACACATGCGTAATATCCGATACGACGCTTGTAACGGTTACACACGAGAGTCACTAGGGGTTGCAAGAATTCGTGACTGTAGCCCTGTCGCGCTTTCTCTTTTACAATTGTCCTAACACGTCTAGGAGCATGAAGACAATATATGTATTATTGTTCTAGTGTTTTAAGACAATTAAACTAAATTTTCGAGTTTTAGTCGAAGGATTGGGGATGCAGAGCAGAGGGTTTCTCCGCTTAGTCTCCTGCACCCCCTAGTGAGTGGTACTATGGGTCAATCACTTCAAAACTTCTATCCCATTAAACAAGTTTTGGCCTGCCAATTGATGTCACCAAAGAAGCCGTGAGGGTATTCAGAGAAGGTAACGGGAAGGGTAAAGGAGGGCTGGTGGTACAGATTGGAAGTATTGCCGGGCTTCTTACGTTTCCTGGGAATGCTTATTATCATGCTAGGTTTGTTTACCACCTGTAAATAAAGCAAGCAACATGAGCTGACTTCTTGAGTAGTAAATTCGGAGTAGAAGGTTTCACAGAAAGTATGTCTAAAGAAATGCCTCGGGATTGGAATATCAATTTCCTCATTCCCGAACCTGGAGCCATAGCGACGGAATTCACCAAGTCGAGTTATAAAAGTAAACCTCCCCAAGCGGCTTATGCCGATCCCACTTTTCCGTGGAGGCAGCTGGAGAATTGGATGATTCACAATACTTCGCAGCTAGAAGCTATGTCTGCGGATCCGGATACCGTGGCCAAGATTGTGGTGGATATAATTTCTAAGCAAGGAGAAAGACCATTGCCTTTGAGACTTCCACTAGGTGCTAAGTCGGTTATGATGATAAAGAATAAGTTGGAAAGTCAGAAGAAAGATATGGATTATTGGAATGATGACGGAAGTGCAAAATAAGACTACTGAGGAGTGGGTAAAAGGTTCACAGAATAAATTAGACTTGGTCATAGGTTGAAAATTACCCTGTCATTACTCTGAGTACACTCGCGGTCGTTAGTAGACACAAAATGGTCAAAACAATATTTTATCTAGGAGAATCAAAAAGCTATTCTTCTAAAATTTCCCAAACAATCCTTCCAATTACCATAGACTGCTTACCAAAATTTGAATAAGGAGACCTCCGCAGATTATTGCTTACTGTGGAGCCCCATATAATTTGCGAACCGGTTTCCCTAAATATGAGATATTTTGTTTTGATTTGTTAAAGTTAAAAGATTGCTATTGTGAATTTCTATTTGGTTGCAAAGATCCGGGTGAAGTGTTTTCCGGTTCCAATCACTTATAAAGTTCTACAATGTCGTCAATTGGCTGTAGAAGGAACAGGTTGGCAATTTGAAAATGCTTGGTTTTACTTTAAAGAAAGGTTATGAAGGCTTTGAGTTCGTCCGGAAGAACTCCGAATGTCTACAACAGTCGCTGGTTTTATAAAGGAGGATTGATGTCCGCGAATCTTGATGCGTTTCCATAGTAAAATGGTGGGCGAGTGTTATTTATGAAGTCCAAGTACTGGCGATGCACAAAAAACCGGGGAGAAAAAGCCCATCAATTATAAGAGTTATCAAGGGGGATGTAATGAAACCTCAACTATCTGACTAAGGTAACTGGTCTCGAAGGTTGGTCTGTGGTAAGAAGTAGAGATTCGCCGGGTTATTCACTTGGAAGTGAACTCGTTACTTGTATCAAAGATGTCAAAACAATTTGATAATATTGATAACTAAGTTGAACACGAAGCTCCTACCTAACAGCAGAAGTGCTAGTATTTATATAGAACCTTCATACTCTGGATCGTCACGACTGCCTCTCGGTCCTGTCGCCTTCGTAGCCCAGACCTACCATCGATTCAGTCGGTCCAGATTCTCGCTTAGAGAGTCACGTGATAACAACCAACGAAATCCCTGGATTGATTAGCCAGCCTAACCAATCCTTATTTGCTATAAGGGCTACTGATGTGCGTGTCCCGTCAGGACGCCGCCTGGATTTATTTATCACGTGCTAACACGTGATCCGTGACAGGGAAGGGTTGATTCTCTCAAGGTGCTGAAGCTCGGATGAAGAATAAGATATAAAATCTAGTTTCCCCTACAGCTCTGGCCCGTTCTATGACGAAGGCATGGGACCCTAGTAACAAAAATAGGCCTACTATTCATAAAATAAACACTCGTAGTGCCCGTAATCCCCTCTCTTTCCAGCCACTCTGCCACCTCTCGATCTCGTCTCTCCGACTCCTCCTTGTCCTCCCTGCCCAGTCTCTCCCTCATTGCCTTCTCCATTTCCTCCTGCAAAAAACCAGGATAAGGGTAATGGTTGGCAAGTGTATGGATTGCCTTATGCTCATCATCTGTCCAAGTGGGATCCTCGTTGAGGCAAATGTTGGCAAATTCGCCTAAAAACTTGGTCACCTCCTCTGGTATATTGTTGATCCACTCCAACAATGTCCAGCCCATATACTTGCTCCCTTCTCCCTTAATAGCGGCACAGTATTGGACGTATCGAGCTTTCTCGTCCTCTGGCCAGGTATCTTGGACATAGGAAGGGACAGAAAGTCACTTCTCTAGAAGCTCAGCGGCGACCTTCGGAAGGTTTTTGTATTTTTCGACAGACATGGTAGATGGTTTAGTATTGAGTGGTTGTTTGTATGTGAGTTATGAAGTGATGCGAAGTGCTTTGATTTGAAGTGTTCAAGGCAACGTGAAAGCGGAGTTAAATAGACAATGTCATTACTTCGCTTGGAGGTCATCATCTGAATGGAGGGGAACCACGACAGACGAATTATGACTGTTTTTACGGGCACTCGCAACCAACAACAGCACCGAAAAGCAGTAACATTAAGGCTACAGGGAAAGCCCAAATTATTTCCATTTAAAGAATAGATTTCAACGAATTGCGCATGAAGTTGATATGGAGAGCTTTGCCTCACCGCCGCCCGCCACACCGGCCAAAGTTGGCGTGTAATGCTACTTAATAGTCATTTAAAGAAAAGAAAAAGAATAGCTTCGTTGTTCCGGGAAATCCTTTACTACAAAGTCTCGGGTTTAATGTTCATTTCTAGTGCGAGGAAATTGGGGGGGGGAAAGGGATGTTGGAATTGAGGTAGGTACCCATTCTCAAATTCCTCTCCATGAAAGTTCCCCGGAACTATTGTTTCCCTTATCACCATTTGAAACTTGTCTGGTTGGTAGGTAGCCAGCCCAATTTCTCTTCTTTATTACCTGAAAAAAAAAAAAAAACTACACAGAAGCGGAAGGAAGTCTCACTACACCTAGAGCAGAGGTCTATTCCTCTAACTTCCACCCGCCTGCGGCCATGAGAGGCTCACTGAGGACTTTGCTAATCATCAAAAGGTGCTGATCACAGAATCTACCTATCACAACAGGCAGTCCGATAGGTATCCCATGCGTCCCAGTAAATGCAGGAATATTAACGACAGGCATATGAATACCCTGTCTAAGGTTAGCTATAAGTTAGCTCTCGAATAATATTGACTCACTGTCCAGAACCAGTTAAATACTGCACTGCCAAATTCTGCTAACCCAAGGGGAGTGTGAGGGTTGGAACCCATGATAGAGGCTCGGGCCATGCCCTCGCTAATGAACCCACCTTCACGGGTCTGTGCGTACAGGGCATTTTGACGATTTTGATGATTTTGCTGATTTTTAGCCTCTTTACCAACACCACCAACGAATATGCCTCCTACTACCCCCCCACTCGACAACTGGAACCACCGAAAAGGCTATGAGATAGCTACAAAGCATAAGGAGGCTATGCGCCAACTGCATTGGTTTGGGAACGTGCCTATCTGCGCCTTACAGCAACGGTACAAAGATCTGTCTAGTCAGCCTCTTGGAGAGAGTACAATATGTAAAATACTTGGCTACGCAAACCCTGAACAAGCTTGCACAGGGCGCAGCGGACCTGCTTTCCTTCTATCTGATTAATTAGTAGACGAGGTTATTATACATTGTACTACAAACTGGGAGAACCAGGTAATGGACTAGTGGACAGTGAGAGAGGAATTAGGGCTTGGGTGTTTGGTTTAGACACTATAACGTAGGATGTACCAAAGAGGCTACTATTGCTGCGTAGCCTGCCAAAAGCTATATTTAACTCTTGTTTAAGTTACTGCCTGGTTTCTTTGGGGTCTTGCACATATATTTTAGCATATAGAGTGGCTCAAGGTTCTATAGTCAGACGAAGTAACATTTTTGGTTGGAAGACAAACAGTTAAACAAAAAGTAACTCAGAATATCAATAAAGGACACTCTGAACACTTTCTGCGATAACTTTATTCAGCACCAATTCCACCAAGGTGTAACGAATACTACCTCACAGGTCTAACAAAAGTGACTAAGTCTTCGTCGGTTGGTATGCAAAAAGAAGATAAAGTGCGCTGGGTTGTTCACTTGGGAGTGAACTCGTTACTTGTATCAAAGAAGTCAAACAAGATGATTCAGTTGATAAACTAAAGTTGAGCATGAAGCTCCTATCTAATAGCAGACGTGCCAGTCATATATAGAACCTTCATTCTCTGAATCCCTTTGGATCCATCGGGATCCATCACGTGATTTTAACCAAAGGAAATCCTTGGACCGGCCAGCTACTCTAGCCAATCCTTATTGCCTATAACTACTCAATAGTATCTTGTCCTGTCAGAGCGCCGTCTGGACTTACTTGTCACGTGCTGACACGTGATTTGTGACACAAGGCTATACTACAGCTGTTAACGCCTGGGTGTAACGAATACTGCCTCACGGGTCTAACCAAAGTGACTAAGTCTTCGTCGGTTTGGTCGCAGTAGGAAGTAAGGGTCGCTGGGGTGTTTACTCAAAGGTAAACTCGTTACTTGAACTCAAGAAGTCAAAAACAAGATATATTGAATACTAAAGTAAGTTAAGCATGAAGCTCCTATCTAATAGCAGATGTGCTAGTTATATATATAGAACCTTCATTCTCTGCAGGGAGTCCTGTTTCCCCATGGAGTCCTAACTAAGAGGACTCTAACTCATGGAGTCCCATCTAAGAGGATTCTAACTCATCTGGGGCTCCTGACAGGGACTCCAAGCTAAGCAAAGGACTCTATCACGTGACCACTTAATAAAATCCTCACAATTGCTAACTAATCCTTCCCTGCTATCTAGGTCCCAGGTGTTTCCATCCCAGGGTGGTGTGCTTGTCCCGTCAGGTCGTCGCCTGGACTTCACTTGTCACATGCTAACACATGATTCGTGACACTGGGGAGCTATTAGTTATAGGTATAAATCCCCTATCGTCTTCCTTGAAGACTATAGCAAGAGCGGCGCCTTCCTACAACAAGACTACTATACACAAGTCTTGGAACCCTTTATCCAAGTAATCCTCGAAGCCTTTGCTTTAGTTACTTATACTCTTTGTCCCTCGGCAGAGCCCTTGTTTATAGAGGACGGAAATACAGCGCATAGCCACAAATCTACAACGAACTGTTACACTAAGTTTCGTATAAAACATAGCATTATCTTAATGCTATATCCTTCTACCTCACCAGACATGAATCCCATAGAGAAGTGCTGGCGGTGGATTAAACAACGACTTTATAGACGTCAACACTAACCCACTACTGTGGAGGAAATGCGCCAAGCTATTGCAGAGGAATGGGATGCTATACCCCAGGATTGGAGTAATAAGTTGATTTTAATGCAGGAACACTGGGTTCCTGTACATCAGCAAAAAGCAAAACATTAAAACAAGAGGGTAATTTTGAAATGGCAACCTGACCACGCGATTCCCTCGTCAGCCCGTTGATGTGCGTTGACAGTGAGAAGTGAGAAGTTAATTTTGGGTTGCACAAAGTGCGCAATGAAGGCTAGCCCCAACGCCCAGACCTACCCCAGTTCCTGTCATCTCCATACGATATAATTTATCCGCACCCCCAAACCATCAACACCTCCTCCTCGAATTCTCCCAGCTTTCTTTTCACGCCATCCAATCCCTCCCTCTCAAACACCCTCTTCTCGCCCACTATGGCACCCAATACCACAAAGAAAGAACTTGGCAACGTCCTCGTAATCGGCGGCTGCGGTTTCCTAGGCCACCACATAGTTAACCTCCTCCTATCCTCCTACACCACCAAAATCTCCGTCCTCGACGTCCGCACAACACGAAACCGTCGTCCCGATTCCGACGGGGTCTCCTATTTCGATGGCGACATCACCTCTCTCAACTCCCTAATTCCGATTTTCCAAAAGATAAAACCCGCAGTGGTAATCCATACAGCCTCGCCGACATTAGTAGGAGGAAGCAGGGAGTTGTATAAGAAGGTTAATGTGGATGGGACGCAGTGTGTGATTGAGGCTTGTCAGAAGACAGGTGTGAAGGCGTTGGTGTATACGAGTTCGGCGAGTGTGGTTTCGGATAATGCGACGGATTTGATAAATGCGGATGAGAGATGGCCTGTTATACCTCCCAAGGCGCAGACGGAGTATTATTCTCAAACTAAGGTATGTTATAAACTACTCTTTCTGTCAAACTTCTATCTGGAGGCTTTCCAACTCCCCTCTAAGCTCAATGACCCCTTAATGCACCCAACCCAAAAGAATACAAAACAATAACTAATACCCTCTCCAGGCCGAAGCAGAATCCTCCGTCCTCTCCGCAAACCGTTCGCCCTCCAAACTCCTTACCTGCGCCCTCCGCCCCGCCGGAATCTTCGGCGAAGGCGACGTCCAACTAATCCCCCCCATGATGAAAGTCTACCACGACGGAAAAACCGGTTTCCAACTCGGCGACAACACAAACCTCTTCGACTTCACCTACGTCCAAAACGTCGCCCACGCCCACTGCCTAGCCTCTTACGCGCTCCTCCAAACTCACGCTCTCAAAACCGAAGTCCTCGACCACGAGAAAATAGACGGCGAAGTCTTCTTCATCACAAACTGCGAACCCGTCTACTTCTGGGACTTCGCGCGCATGGTATGGAGATGTCAGGGCAGCGAGAAGGGACTCGATCATGTCTGGGTTATTAGCAAGGATATGGGGAATGTGTTAGGGGAACTGATGGATTGGGGATTCTGGATTTTTGGGAAGAAGAGTAAGTTGACTAGGCGGGAGGTCAAGTATAGTTGTATGACAAGATATTATGATTGCAGCAAGGCGAAGCGTCGATTGGGTTATGAGCCACTTGTCTCGTTGCCAGAGGGTATCAAGAAAGCCGTCCAATGGTTTGAGGATGAAAAGGCGAAGGAGGGCGAGAAAAAGGGACAGTAAAAGTCATTTTGAGGGCCGGAGGAATTCCTTCTATGTATATTTTTGAGCCTGTATGATTTCAGCGGTAATTACGGTCTTTCCGTTGCGGAGGCAGATATAGTCTCAATAATAATTTCACGCCCAGTCACTTAAGTTCCAATGCAGAGATGGGTTCTGAAGAGAAAACTATCCGGTTGATTCATTTCATGCAAGTCTCCTCTTTCCCACCCTAGACCCAAATTTACGGAATCGATTATTTGGGCATCAGTTCACCGTAGCCAAAGTGCTCATACCAAGTGTGCAGCCATAATTATTTGGAGGGGCGCACATACAACCTTTAAAGAAACACTACACCTTCACGCAACGCCCTTTTTAATTAATTATTTAATATATTTCATTTTTAAACACTCTAGACCACGATGCGTTACTCTCTTTCAAATCTGAAAAGCGTTGTGGTTTACAATAGTTATAATAAAATTAAGTCTGTAGACATTGCGACAAAATCTAAGTCCAGACTTGTAATGCGGCGACCGCAGTGTTGTGTTGGTGACCGTAGTGAAGTGATGCCCAAATAAGCGATTCCAAATTTACCATTCCCTCCTTGCCCATCCGCACCTCCATCGCCATAGCTAAATTGCATAAAAAGACAAAAAACAAGTAGAACTACATGCATGGCCCTGCCTGTCTGCTATGAGAAACCCTGGAAAAATCAATCCTTTAATACGCCGAAATGTCCGTAAATGCACACCCGAGCCGAAAACAACCATTCAAGAAGGAAGCGCTAATCTCATTTATTCAGGGCCGAAGATACGTAAAAGGTGTATGTTGGAAAAATAAAACAAGGTCGAAGGGTATGTCGTTTATTATAATCACTCCCTGGTTCTGGTTAGAGATCTAGTGATATATATGGAAGAGTCCTGAGATACTTACTCCATACTTCTCTGAACCGCTCTTCGAAGCTTTCGGTTGTACATTTTCTTGTCGTCAGCTGAACCCCAGAATAGTTTTGATGCTTCTGGATTGACGAGGGTACGAGGATCATAAGGGGGCGATTCTTCTTCTAGTGCCTCGATGATAGCCTCGATATGCGACTTTGCATCTTCAACACGTTTGGTGGTGTAGCACGGTGTACCATCCTGTGCGATTCGGTGGTGGAAGAGCGAGGTTTCGAACTTGGCTCGTGGCTGTTCATCCGGGAATCGTGGGCTGAAGCATAGCTTGATCCGGAATAAACCCCCATCTAAGTTTGTCATGGGTCGCCCAAAGTATGTGATGGACCAAACGAAAGGATTCTTGTCAACCAACTCGATAGTTAATGTGACATTCTTATCTCGCTTGTATGCCTCGACCACCTGCTCATACTGTCTCTGCAAATTGGCTGCCGCGGTACCTTCGCGCTTCTTAATGACCAATCCTTCTGTTGCCCATCGATCGGTTTCATCGTCCAGGGTCTTCTTAATGAGTTGCAATCTTCTTTCGAGCTCTGTGTAGTTAAACTTCCCCTCCATGACGTTATTCGTGCATTCAAATGGCATACGGGTAAATTGTTGGCCATCTTTGACCTCAACCTTGGCTTTGGTGATTGCAAGGAGGTATGAATCAAAATACCACAGGAAGCGTCGTTTGCAGAGGTCCTTGAATGGCTCAAAATGAACTGATCCTTCATCATAATCCCGATCGATATCATGACTCTCGTCTTCGCTGTCGCTTGTAGCTGCGGAGCATTGTGGTGCGACGTCACCAGATGGGGAAATTCCTAGGTACTCTTCGAGACGTTGGATGACTGATATGCGAAGGGATTCGTGTCGAATCTTGAAGTTGGGTTAGTATATATCAATCGCGAATTCCCGTATGACCAACCTTGGATACATAGTCCCTCTGGTACTTCTTGTCACTCTCGTCGTTCGCTGTCTCGAAACCCGGCTCGTTCTCGTAAGGATTCGATGACATCAGACTTTGTATAGATATCAAGATAGATTCAACGCCCTGTGCCGATGACCATTCCTCGCCGCGTTCTCCTCTCCATGTTCTTGGTAATTGTGAGCCACTGTGATTATATTTCGAATGGATAGAATATGTGCTTACCCGAGAATTGACCTGCAGTAATAAATTAGTAAACTATCAAGAGTAGGGAGAGAAATCGCAGGGCGAACTTACAAGCAAACCTTTCCTTGTGCGTATATATTTGGGTTGAAGCGACATCGGCCTCCGTTTGTCGTCGTCGCTACAACTGATGGCGCCTTTCCTGGATAATCTGCCACATCTTAGCCTCCATTTCTCTTCTTCCTGTACTTCTTCGATGTATATACCTTTGCCAAACTTGACCTGGAACTAGGGAGAATTAGCATGTTACTCCTGTGCGGGTCGCATGTCACAAACCTCAAAAAAGCCAAACTCGTAGGGCGTATCGGAGGGACCGATAATGATGGCCTTCACGTTCCGAACGTCCACATCACGGCATGCGACAGCAAGGGCTATAGAAAAGAGAATCAGTATAGGGATCTGGTATTAAAGTAAGGTATCATCTGCCATGTACTTACAGAGATCGGAGTTCTTTTGAATGTCTGCCAATTCCTGTGAGGCGTCAGCCTTGCGACCCCGCCATTTCGTTGGCAGTGAAACATTAACATGCCTTGGTTATGCGGATTATCGAGTGGTTCGACATGACTGCGTCGTGTGCAGATGCGCAAGATATGTAGAGGGTTTTCAGGTCCAAGGAGGTTGGTAGATCGGTTTGTGGTTGGAAGTTGAGGAAGTTCTAGTGTTGGGATTCACAGGCGTCTGAGATTGGGTTTAAGTGCTGCGATCTGGAAAGCCTGCGCGACGCCGTACCACACTATTCACTCGCTACAACTTAAAAGTGGACCTAAGGTGAGGCTGCGCTGGCCCTTCCTTCTAATCTATCCCATTTAAAAGAAACTCCTCTCCTTTTTGGTGTTCTATTCTCTAGATACTCTAGAAAGAAGATACGCCTTCTGGAGTAATTATTTCAATTATTCTTTGTACAATTGAACGAGAAGACCTACTTCTGATACTAAACTAGGCTAGGTACTCCGTACAGGAGACAGACAGCCTTCTAGTTATATCTCCACGCAATGAACAAACAGGCCAACCAACTTTGGATACCCAAGAAAAGCAATCATTTTATTTTCAGTTGCAAGACTTTAAAAAAGGATTTTGTCTTGGAAAAAGATTGGTTCCCGTTCTACTGGGTATTGGAGACCCTTTAGGCTCTAGTGCCTGCCTCTGCTGCAAGACAACTCATTGACCCCTATTTAGAACATTTAGACTTGATCATCTTGACTCTTCAAGTACTGTGCTTTATTCTGAAAATAATCATGGGAAAAGTGACTTCTTGTGTTCTGTTACAAGTTTAAAAGCTGCTGATTTATTCTTGTCACCAGACTTCAATTTCAGAAAAGCAAATATGGATTTAATATGTTTCTTTGGGTGCTTAATTGCTGCGCTATCTTCGCTTGTAGCATTTCTCTCCAGGATATCTAGAAATTAAGCTTAGAAAGAGGTGAAGTAGAAGCCCCAAATAATTATGATTTATTTACAATTTAATGAGATATCCATCTTACATTTGAACATATTTTATATGATCCAAACCACTCATGCTTTCCAAAAGCTGACCACATTTCCGTCCGCCTTGACGAAATTAGGTGGGGAATTAAAGTAGTTAGGTAGGAGACGGCCTGCCTCATTTCTCAGGGTTCCAGACTGCGATTGAACGGGCAGCACTACTCTCATATCCAAGTTTGACTCTCTTTGTATTGTTGCGCGTTTGTAGACGGCCATTCCCTCTGCCTCTCACGACTCCTGGAAGCCGCGCATTACCCTCTCTCCTCGTCTACCCGCCAGTCTCCCATCGCAATCTCCCCGCGTTGTACAGCAAACCAAATCCCATCTCCACGTTGCCCCCCCTACACCGACACCACCGCGAAATCCAGAAAGCCAGAAAACAGAGTCAAAGTCCGCCAGTCTCAACTCATCCCAGAACACGAGCATACGAATTCTTGGTGGCCGAGGGACCTCGTATTCATATATCCCCATCCCATCCAGGACAACAGCCACCCGCTGCCATATAACATCTATTACTATTCCTGGTTGATGGTTCTTGTTTCAGGTGCTGCGGGTTGGACGTTCCTTGACCTTTCAGTCGCCAGCAAATAATCGCATATGCAGAGGCCAATTCACTGGGCGATGCGACTCGACAACGTCAGTTCTCCATAATCGTCGTCCCAAAAGAGCAGGCCACCACGTCAAAATCCTTCTGCGAAAGCACCCTCCATCGACACCCTCACGCTGGCGAACACCATCCAGGACAGGCGGCCCAAGCAATAACCCACATCCAATACCAAAGCGACCGTTGGCGATACAAGAAGAGGGAAAAGAATAGGAGGTGCCCAATTCGAGCCCAGCACGATGGGTCCTCAAGCAGAGGGAGGCCCATCTGGGGAGGGGCAAAATTATGGAGGCCAGCCCTACCCAGATGATGGCAGACGATACCATTCGGATCGAGATGTGAGAATGCAGGACCGACAACTCCAGCCGCCAAACGGTGGCCATCCCCCGGAGAATAGAAGAAATTTATCGCCATCTGGGAGTCAAAGTGGCCGGGACAAGGACAGAGATGGCGACCCGAACAAGAATGGCGGCGAGCGCAATCGATCACGACCGCGCAATGGCAGGACAGCGTCAGGGCAGTTAAGGATGTGCAAGAAATGTGGTGAACCTTTGACAGGGCAGTTTGTGCGGGCGCTTGGTGGCACATTTCATTTGGACTGTTTCCGATGCCGAGTAGGTGATTTATTTGCTATTTCATGTGCTCTACTAATCCACTGCTAGGACTGTGGCCAAATTGTTGCCTCGAAGTTTTTCCCTGTAGATGAAGAGGAGGGGGAAGGGCAATATCCTCTTTGCGAAACTGATTACTTCCGCCGACTCGATTTAATATGCCACAAGTGTAATGGGGCTCTCCGCGGATCGTACATCACAGCACTAGACCGGAAATACCATATCGACCATTTTACCTGTTCTGTATGCCCGACAGTATTTGGGGCGCAGGACAGTTATTACGAGCACGATAGTCAGGTATATTGTCATTA
Organism: Hymenoscyphus fructigenus; assembly: GCA_001414455.1. Lineage (NCBI taxonomy): Eukaryota > Fungi > Ascomycota > Leotiomycetes > Helotiales > Helotiaceae > Hymenoscyphus > Hymenoscyphus fructigenus. The sequence goes on along the minus strand of LKUV01000200.1, from coordinate 34,294 downwards.
CCACTACTCGACACAATTTGCGCAGAGGTGCAACGGCTGCCAGACAGCCATTTTAAAACAATTCGTTGAGATTTTCCGGAATGGACAGAACCAGCACTGGCACCCCGAATGTTATATGATACACAAGTTCTGGAATGTGAGATTAGCTTCGTCGCAGGATGCAACGGAGGCAAGGCCAGAATTAAAGGATATTACAGACGAGGAAGGGCGTAATGCTGTGAGGGATGAGGAGGAAAGAATGGAAGAGAAGGTGTACAGGATATGGAGTGTTCTCTCAACCTTCGAAGAGTCGTCTGCAGCTTGTATATCTGATATGCTTCTGCATGTCAGTAACGGTGCATATGTGGATGGGGTGTTGGTAGCCAAGAAATTCATCTGGCATGTCGATATTTTGTTCCGCTCTGCTGATAAGTTGGATGCAACCATGACAAGATTGTCAATGAAAGGTATGTTATTTGGCATGATCTGGGGGTTGGTTAACTAACATAAACCAGGCCTTTCTTATTCTCGGGAAGCGAAACTTTTATGCAAAAAGATAGTTGCATTCTTTTCACTATTATCCAAGACACAAGAGACGGGCGTGAGGAAGCTTGGTGTAACCCAAGAACTCCTCGCTCTTGTTACTGGATTAGCTCATTACTTGAAACTCCTGATCAGAATATGTCTTCAAGGAGCTCTCAAGGTCGAGCGAGAGCAGAAGAGCGCCGAGGGCTTACACGCATTCCTGGATGACTTGGGTGACATGGAAGAAATAAAAAATGACGACAGATCTCTAGAAGCCACGACCGGGACACCTGGATTGGCTGAATCGAATTCCGACCAATGTGTAACTTGCAAACGGCCAATAGAGGATGAATGCGCCCATGTTCAAGAGCGCCGTTGGCATCTTGCTTGTCTTCAGTGTACAAACTGTTCAAGGGAATTGCGACAAAACCTGGAAGATGTCAGATGGAGCGAGACGGATCAAAAGATATATTGCAACAACTGCCAAAGTCGAGTTCCCGACGCAGTTGGTGGGTTCGAACGAGTCACCCGACTCCAGCAATACGTATTTCTTCTCCGGGTTGCCTTGGCACGGCTACTGGAAATTCTAAGGAGCAGTGGGACACTTCCACATACTTCTGATGACCCAAATCTGAACGGCTATGATTCAAAAGAAGGCCATCGAGTGGGAGGGAATGATGCGCCCATGTTGAGATCAGACACTCGATCAAAGTCGTATGGCGGGAACGCAGATGACCAGCCACGTGAATCTTCATATGAGAGTACTCTCAATGATGTCCGTCGGCTGAGGAGTACTCGGATGGACAAACATTTGTCATCCACAATTAAAAAAGCAAGAACCTCGCGGATTATGGATGGTCCTGAGGGCCGTTCTGTCAGACCTGGTTCTGCTGGCGCAGATGGTTCCGAATCACGAAATGGCGGCTTTCAGATAGTGGAAGAAAGGGACAGCAATGGCGAATCGAGAACCGAGCTTATGTTTGGTCACCAGGATGCCCTAACGCTGGACGACATACCGAGGATCGTAGCCGCAGAGCAAGCCAAGGAGCAGAGACCCAACGCATACAAGCACGCCCGTCATGAAATGTTCCGAACTTCTGTCACCGAACCCAAACTTCTGAATGGACATCAACGCAACTTTTCGAGTGGCAACGCTCTAGATATTACTGCGTCAGATCCATCCGGCCAGAGAAACAATGGGGGAAAGAAATACTTCTCGGAACTTTCTGCCCTGGAGTACTTTATCGTTCGCCATGTTGCTGTCATTGCTATGCAACCAATGCTGGAAGGCCATTTTACCATGGAAGAGTTGCTTAATCTCATTGAGACGAGAAAGCCAACATTCTGGAATAAAATGGGCAAAGCCTTCAAAAATGACGGCAAGAAGGGAGCCAAGAAGAAGGGGGTCTTTGGTGTGCCTCTTGAGCTCATTATCGAAAGGGATGGAGCAGATTCGACTGATGGCATTGGTCCAGGTGCCTTGAGGATTCCAGCAATTGTCGACGACGTCGTTACAAGCATGCGCAAGATGGATCTCTCAGTGGAGGGAGTTTTCCGAAAAAACGGAAACATCAAAAGACTGAATACCACCACCGTGGCCATTGACAAGGATGGCTGTGAGTCGATGGACCTGTCGAAAGAAAACGTTGTGCAAGTTGCAGCCCTTCTAAAGAAATATCTTCGAGAGTTACCCGACCCTCTATTGACTTTCAAACTCCACCGCCTTTTCATCGCAACACAAAAGATTGCCGATGAAGATAAGCGCCGGCGGGTGTTACATCTCACCTGTTGTTTGTTACCAAAAGCCCATCGAGATTGTTTAGAAATTCTGTGTTCTTTCTTCAACTGGGTTGCCTCCTTCCATCAAGTTGATGAAGAGTCTGGTTCGAAGATGGACACGCACAATCTCGCCACTGTCATTGCGCCCAACATTCTCTTCACCAACGCAAAGACCCCGGTTGATGATAACTTTTTGGCGATCGAGGTTGTACACACGCTCATCGAATGCAATGAGCAAATGTGTGAAGTAAGCTCTCCAATTCTTCCTTCTTTACGCACAGCTAACCATTTTTCTAGGTACCCGAGGACCTTCAATCGATTCTGTCTGACCCAACTCTCTTCACCAAAGAGAGTGATATAACCACCAAAGAAATCCTTAAACGTTATGGGGATCTCGGCCAGAATGGTGGGCCCAGGCATCAGGTTGAAACTACTGAAGCATCACCGCGGAAAGATGGTGGTGGGCGAGGGGCCGCTCCAGTGATAACCCGAATCGACACTGATCCATCCCAAACACATGCATGGCAAAAAGAGAGCAGTGTGCGCCATGTCCACGACCAACCAGGTGGTCCACAAAACCAGAATATACCACCACAACAGCAATATCAGGACCTTGAGCCTCCTCATCCATACCCACCGCAGAGGAATGGCACTCCAGACAGTCAGTCTGAAAATCCACGGCAATATCGCAACTCAACACAGGGGTGGGGTCGACCTCGGAACAACTCAATCGGAGTCGGTGTAACAGGAGCTGTTTAGTTCCTGCTAGTTTCAATCAACTTTCGAATTTTTAATGCATAACGTATATCCCTTCTACCTTCGGGCGGGTTCCAATTCATAGTAACCAGATTACTTTGGGTCGCTATACAAAAACATAACGGCCAAATCTTTTTTTTTTTTCGACTCTCAGCGAGACTCAAATTTTCTCTGCAAAGTTCCTTCACAAAACTCCTTTTTCCAAAACGACATTTTGAAGCATTCACCGGTGGCGTTTTTTTCCATTTTCATGAATGTTTCTTCTTTCGGCAGCAGGCAAATTCTGCGAATATAAGCAGCTGTGCTGAGGAATTGTATGTGTCTATTTGATGATAGGCTTCCTTAAATTTTTCTTCTTCCGTTTTCAGGGGCTAGCTTGTTTGGAGTATAAAGGCCTGGCATCTGTGTTGGAGGGATTTGCGATTTTGCGGAGTCTCTTCTTCTTCATATTTGATGGCGATCAGTCAGATCAGTTTTTTGATGCTGCTGTTCCTTTTTTAAGCTTCTGCGTAGTTGTTAGGCACGCTGAAGTGGATACAGAAATTAAAAAAAGAGTACCCGACATTGTTGATATTTTTGATTTGTGATGATGTGCTTGAGCGGGCTGAGAAATGGATTGTTAATTGATTACTGATGTTGAGTTTTACATAGGGCATCTCGTGGGTATTACTTTTTTGGTGTTTTATGTATGGCTAAATTGGCCGATTGCTTATTATTCAACGTCCCTTCGGTCCCGAAAAGAGCTGTCTCGGACTTTCCCATGCCAAAGTCGGGAGAGCTACCCGAAACCCAAATTGGCCGCTGCCGCTGCTAACAATTCGGTACAACATTCCCCCCTCTGTTCGATGTCGTAATTGCTAGTGTGCGGGGTGGGTGAGAGTTAGCGGCACAGTGGATACGACCTCACTGACATATCACAGGCTCGGAGGGTCAAAAATCTCCACTTTCGGCGTTTAGAATTCTATTTTATCCCACTTAGGATTCCGGTTGGAGGGGAGATGTATATATGGGTCCCCTCTTTGGGGATGGAAAAACAACTTCAAGACATTATAGTTTGAACTCCCACATCCTACAACTCGCCTGTCCAAAAAAATATATAATTACGAAAGCTGATTTTAACATGGCACCAATCAAAGTCGGCTTCATCGGTCTCTCTACACAAGGATGGGCCAAGGGAGCCCATTTACCGTACTTGAAAAACAGTCCTGATTATGAGATTGTGGCTGTTTGTAATAGCTCTGCTGAGAGTGCCGAGAAGGCTATTAAGTTGTTTGAGTTGGGCGAGGGGACTAAGGGGTATGGGGATCCTGAGGGTATGTGTTTTTTTAATTTTATTTATCCCCGTCCCTCCTCTCCGGGAATGAGATTTGAGAATATGGATTGAATGTCAAGCTAACGTCTGATAGAACTGGCCAAAGACCCCAACGTCGAACTTGTAGTCTGTTCCGTGCGCGTAGACCACCATCACGCCACCATCGCTCCCTCTCTCCGCGCTGGAAAAGATGTCTACGTCGAATGGCCACTTGGTCGTTCTCTTGCGGATGCTGAAGCTCTTCTGGCTCTCAAGAATTCATCTGGTGTTAGGAACGCTATTGTGGGGTTGCAAGCAAGACAAGCACCTATCATTAATCAAACCAAGGAGATTATTAAGTCTGGTAAGATTGGGAAGGTCTTGAGTAGTACCTGGAATGCCCAGGCTCATCACGGGGGCGGGAGTACGACGGAGGGACTGCAGTATTTGGTGGATCGGGAGAAGGGGGGGAATATTTTGACTATTCATTTTGGACATGCGATTGATTATATTCAATATGGTATGTTGATTTGAGAGACAATTTGTGTGAGGAAATAACAAGTAAGCTAACGGAAATTTTCAGTTTTGGGATATGGGTTTCAAAATCCACCTAAAACACTCCTTGCCAATCGCCGTCCTCTCGTTACTCTCCTGGATGGTAACAATGAAGTCCTCAAAACAGACCACCTCTCGACAGGAGACGACACCATCTACCTCCATGGAACCCTCTCTTCTGATATCCCGCTATCTTGCACTCTCCGTGGCGGTGCACCCTTCAAAGGAACCTCCGGTCTCGACTGGCGTATCTATGGCGAGAAAGGAGAAATCCGTATCACAGCCACCGGGCCCTTCATCCAAATCGGCTACCCAGACATGAAATTGGAAATTCACGATTTTGAAAGTGATAGTGCAGAGGAGGTAAAGGTTGTTAGTGAAGCTGTGGATGGGATAGATGGGATTCCGGGCGGGAATGTGGCCAGAGTTTATCGGGCTTTGGAGGGGTTGAGAGAAGGCAAGGGAGTGTTGGAAGTTGGAGGGGCACTTTGTGGATTTGAGGATGCGGTTGAAAGGCATAGGGTTTTGGAGGGGATGTATAGGGAGAATGGGATTTTGGAGAGTGGGTTTAAGATGTAGTTGATTATACCCAGTCATGCAGCGGGCTTTGAAGTGGCTTTTTTGGTAGTAAGCGACCCATTCACAACAATTTCAAGATTTCAGCATCGACAAAGGGAGTCAGAGCTTATTGAACTCGCTGTTCTTTCTTCTCACTTAGTGACTTTCAGGGTGGTAAAGAAGCACAATAACTTGTCTTTTTGTTGAGCACTAGATCTCCATCCATGCACACACCCAAAATCGTGAACAGAATAATGAAACATTACGACAATATTGTCTATATATCTTAACCTCCATGTGGTCTAAACGTTTTAAACCACAACACTTTGCATCATTTCCATCCCATACTAATTAGCCCTCAAACTTTTATTCTCAACCCCAAATCATTTACCATGTCCGTCATAGAACAATAGAAGAACCTTCCCAAGGAAGCTAGTGAGCTTCTTGAGAAGCTATTCTCTGTTTCCCCTGACATTCAAACAGCCTGGTCAGAGGCTCACCGCGCTATGTACGCCAAATTTTGTAGCGCTATTAAAGGAGAAGGAAGTACAAAGATGAACTGGACATTGTCAGAGTGGTGCGATATCCCAGACCCAATTCTCAATTTCCTCGACGGATACACCGCCATTGGTCTAGACTGGGAGGTAAACAGTAAAATTTGGACCAAGAAGGAGGACCAAGCTTTCCATGTACTTTTCAAGCATGTACCTGGTCATGAAGACCTCTATAAGAAGGAGTGGGCTTATGTGAAGCGAGAGGTGAAGAAGTCAGAGGCAGAAGAGGCTCGAGAGTGCAACACTTCGATTTATCGAACGCGATATGGTACTCATATCGTTACTTGTAACCCACTCACACGTCGAGTCTCTCATAGGTTCCTTACCGATGAGCAGTTGAAGGAGAAGGGATATGACTTCGGTCATGTTTTTGAAGAGATTCCAGAGGGTGCTTCTGGGCTCTTTAAGGAGGGACCTTTGATCATTAAGAGTGGGCGATCAAAGGGAGCGAAGCTTTGGGGGAAGGTTAAGCAGGCTTTTCTCTCTCATCGTTAAGTAAGCCAGCTTTTCCTACAATATTATCTGGAAGTAAATAATTTGAATTCTGCATTTAGTGTAGCATTGAGTTTTACCCTTTACTTTCAATACCCACTTGGGGCACTTCTTGGAACTCCCCAGATATTCTATCCCTTTGTCAAATAATCAGTACCACTTGAAATATTTTCAGCTTTTTGGTGTTTCTTGTCGTTTTCGTGATTCTTACTTGTCTTGAATTTCTCAATCCCCTTGAAATTTCGGCCGTAAAGTGTCTCTAACACCTACCACCAGGGGTTGCAAGAATTCGTGATGTAGCACCCTCGCGCTTTCCCTTCTACAATTGTCCCAACATTTCTAGGAGAACATAATATTTCAAATACGATTTTTCTAGTCATTTAAGACAATTACAATGATTTTCCGAGTTTTGGTCAAACAATGAATCGGGGACACAGAATAGAAGGAGACCTCTTGGTCAGTTACGATTTCCTGCACCCCCTGGTGTTACTTTTACAAATGTCTGATTTCATGGTCTTCCCACGTCTGCTTCCTTTATATCAGACATCTGGGATTTTAGCTCCGCCCGGCCCTTCCAGTGGTTTTACTTGTTGTAAAGAATACTTAGTTACCTTCCTTTTAATGATACAAATTAGTTGCTGTATGCCCTCACTTTTTTATGAAAATATTATTAGTAGGCCTAGTATAGCATTATAAAACTCCAATCTTCGCAGATATCACAGAGCCAAACTTTAGAGAACTGTAAGTTATCAAAGTTTATTAACGAATTTACGTAACACAGTATCTGCAATACAAGCTTGAATTCTGACAATATTTTATTGTCGTTCTCTACTATAATGCCTCTGAGCAGTGGTAGACGGGCGTGTCTTTGTAGGGGCGGATATTATTCACAACACTTCTGAGTCTTTCATGAACATAATGACAATAAAGGAAGTGACTAGCTTTTGAACTATAATAACAACGAATACAATAACCTGTCTTTCTATTAGTCTTGGGGGGTTCCCCCCGTTCATGCCCCCAATTGACGAACCGTGAACAGAACAATAGAACAACATAATAACGTCGACTATTTACCTCAACCTTCTACCTTTCTAAAACCTCTAAACCACAAACAACAATACGCTTTATTCCACAGTTCCAATTCTCTTAGAACCAAAACTTCAAACACAAACCCAGCCTTCAAACTAACTCATCATCCACTATTCCCGTCAAACAATACACCCAAGGCCTCCCTCTCGCAGCTGCACCCACAGTCCGTGACCTCTTAAACTTCCTAAAAGAAGCCCAGAGCGTCTGGTCAGAGGATGTCCGAGCACGCTACACACAGTTCTGCAATGCAGTCAAACGGGAAGGCAGTCGGGAGATGAACTAGACGAAGCAGCAATGGGTAACTTCTCCTCCCGTGTTAAAACGCTTCTTTAACCAGTTCTATGCCATTATTGCCACCGTGAATATGACCAGTTGGACGGAGGATGAGCAGAAGGCTTACTCACGGCTTTGTGAGCGTGTTCCTTACCCTCCTTTTGGTGATGAGGATTTGGAGCAGGCGAAGCGAGCTCGGGAGGAGAGTGAACGGGAGGAGAGTGAACGCGCGGAGCGCCAACGGCTACAAAGAGAGGAGATAGAGCTGGAAGAACGCGAGCGGGGTGCCATGGTTCTTGTCTTGTTGTTACTCGCTTTGAGTGATAGCTCTGAGTAGTTTCGATTTTTACTCAAGGACCAAACTCTTGGAGTATTCCCCAGAAAGAGTATTGAATGATGAATGCTCACTCTTTTTTAGGGTATAAACATTGCAATACTATAATTTACTTATTAGTCACTAGCACTTCATTTATTATGCATCTTAATTCTTCTGGTTCGTGGCATGTTAAAGTTCATACTCGTTTCCAACTTAAGCTCCCTAGCTCTGGGTTTCTTGTTAAATTGAAATCATAGCCGTCGTGTTCTCTTTTCTTCTTAGGCAAGTTACCACAGTTCAGTTTTTCGAAAGAAGAGAGACACTTAAGACAAGTTACCCGTTGTATTCATTAAGTTTTTAGGCATATTGTGAGATTTAAAGCATTGTGTAACATGACTAGAACATTTTGAATTTTCTCCTGCGTAAACACGGCTGAATAGGGCAAGAAAAAGAAAGCAAGAACTACTTAGTGTTTTCATTTATGAGTGAACTCAACGCGGAGTGATTTTCTCCCATGTGATGTCGCCAAGTGAGAGAAATCAACAATTTTCGTGCTAACAAAACACTCAATAATCAAGAAACTTTAGGCTTGTAAAACAGTGCACGCTGCTGCCGATTACTTGCCGGACCTCTCATTTTGAGGCTATGCATGGGTAGCCTGTAATTAGCCGTCTTTTACTTTGAACTTTTTGTAGGTAACCTGTGTGTAGCATCATTTTTTGCTTTTTCCTATCCTCAAGTGCCATATTCGTGGCTACCAGATGTCAAAATGGCTTTAACATTACTTGCAGATTACCTGCGTATAATCAAGAGACCCAGATTTCATTCGTCCTTTCAAGGCTATTTGTAGGGTGCTTACCAATACCTGACTACGCTTATGGCTAGGTATTTTTTGACCAAATGACCGTCATCCTGTCTCCTTTGTACTTCTGTAATCTTTCCACTATTTCCCTGAACAATTCGCATCAACGCGATGTATATCTTGACAATCTTTAAATAGCTTGAGAAGTTGGAGTATAATATGAAATTTATGTTTGCGATTTATAGAGTCTGGAATGAAGTACCTGGCTGCGTCTCAATTGTGCTCTGATACCAAGCTCTCTTCATAGCTCTCATTGAATGAGAATAGAAGATGCCGTCCTATTCACACAAAGATTTCCATTGAGTACTATAAGTTTTGGCAAATGAGATGTCCACTTGGGGGATCGTTCAAGGTTTTTGAACCGGCTTTGTGATTTGTTCTGGTTATGCCCTATTCTGTCCTTATTTTGGTTTAGGATCATACCAAGCCAAGCGGCAATACCGTGAAAAAACTTGATATCATGAGTCGTGGAAAAAATATCAGAAATACACCCAAGTTTGGAAAAAGGGGGGAGCAAAAACCATGATGATCGTAATACTCTCTGCTTGATTTTAATGAGAGTTGAAGTTCATCCCATCAAACCTGTTACTTACATCCATCCATACGTTACATCCCAAAAATATTTCTCTTCAAAACTAGGATTCCTTGCTGCTGGGAACAAGACTTTCCCACCAGTTCAACTTCGAAGATTTGTCCACCTAACGAATCGTCAACATGGTGATCAATGAATGCAACGAAATTTCTGCATGGGTTTATGGTTGAGTACATTCAATCCATTACCTAAGCTTGCTCAACCACGCGAAGTGATGTCCACGAAGCTAAAGTGATGCGAGTTTCTTGCGCAGCATGGTGGCACAGTTTCTAGAATACGTCATAAAAATGCGCCCAAAAATTCGTAGACCCCTTTCCCATACCAAGTGTCGATCCCTCTAGAGGGCATGAAAGTTATGCGTTGCGAGTCACGAGTCAAGAATAAAATAACGTCACGTGGGGAGAACCGAAAGGTGAAAACTAATGCTAAAAATCTGCCTTAGACTAGGCTTTCCGTTCCTAGTACCGAATTCCGAAACACATTTTTCGTGGCCTCTCGCAGATGACTCGAGAAGCCGTAGAATTCTCTCCGGCATCTGTTTGTTTTGTGCTTTTCCTCCGTAATCGCACACGAATTGTTTGATCGCCGCCAAGGAGAACCCCCTCGCTTAACCTTTTTGTAACCCAATCGAGCCACCGCTCTGTTTCCCTCTTGAGATTTCCAGACGCGGAGAACACGAGTAACCAGCCAAATCGTTTGAGCGCATGAGGACCTTCAACATCCTGAGTGCTAGATAGAAATGGACGAGAAAGTTTGGATTCCTTCTTACAGATTTTTGGCATATTTGATTGAAAGCAGAAAGAAACCATGAAGACACCAAGTATTCACACTAAAAATACTAATTCAGAATTCAACATCACAATTGAACTGCAATTATTGCGTATTGTTTTGTACAACTTCCTTCAGTTAAGCGAATTTGCAGGTAAATAATCCTCGAGGGTTAACTATACTGGGATCCACAAAAAGGGGAGCCCTTGCGTCGCAAAGAAGGTTTGATGCGTTTAAGCCTTTCGATCTATCTCCGCTGTAAAAATATCTTAAAAATTCCCGGTTGGCTGGAGCACAATTTTGCATCTGGATGTGGACAAAATTTGCGGGATTGTATCCGCAGGGCTGAGTTGCGACTTTGCGACGTTGCGTCCACGAACACGTTTTCTAGAGCATCGTCAATGCGAAGCTCTCAAAATAGTCTAGGGGGTTGGTGAGCCGAATACCATCGTCCACTTTTGGCTGAGAGAGAAGTTGTATAAAGGAAAGAAGAAATCTTACCAAAGTCTTTTCTCTTCACCCTCTTCAACATCATCACTTTCCTACTCATCTTTCTTCATCTTTTTCCTATCAGTCTCATTTCCTAAGTCTTTTAGTACCTTATCAGCATCATCATCATCATCATTTCGACTTCTTTCTCATCAGTCCAACAAATCATAAACATATTCAAAATGCAGTCATTCGCCACTATCATCGCTGTTTCCGCCATTGTCGCTAGTGTTTCCGCCTCGCCAATTCTAGCTCGTGACACTTGCGGTAGTGCACCAACTTCCGGCGGTAGCCAATCTGTTCTTTCTCAACCAACGGGAATTACCACCGCCTCAGCATGTCTTGCTCAGTGTGAGGCCAACACTTCTTGTCTCTCATTCGTCTTCGGATTGGTCGACAATGAGGTAAAGTGCATGCTCTACGCCGTCGCCGCCTCTTCGGTGCCAACTCAATCAAGCACCACCCTGGTTGTTTATGACAAAACCTGCTCTTCCATCCCAGCCGTCGTTCCTACCACTTCCAACCCCACTGGAGCAGCATCTTCATCGTCAGGTAGCTCCAGCACTGGTTCGAACACTGGCTCTACTTCCGGCTCTACTTCTGGTTCCAACACAGGTTCCAACACTGGATCTAACACCGGCACCTCCACCAACACTGGAGCAGCTCAAAACCACCGCCGCGATACCTGTGGAAACACCCCAGCTGCCCAATCTGGAAACGCCAACCCTATTGCAACCCAAACCAACATCAACTCCGCCGCTGACTGCAAGGCACAATGTCAAGTCAACTCCAGCTGCAAGTCTTTCGAGTTCACCACCGCTAAGGAGTGCAAGCTCTTCAACGTCGCTGCCTCAGCTATTCCAGCACCAGCTAACGGTCAATCCTCTGCCGTTTATGATGTTGGGTGCTCCGTCTGAATCAACCTTTCGATACCGGAGTATGGGACTCATTTACTTGAATCTCTCATATTCCCACTTTTCGTTTCATACATACGATCTTAGGCTTTGACCTCTCATGTCTCTCTATTTGTCTGCATATCATAGCATGGTGTTTGATTTTTGGTTGGAAAAGATGGATGGATGGTTTTGCGATTGCTGTTTGCATTTTCCTTGCCTCATTTCCTTGGTTCGATTATTGCATTGGGCGGTGTTTTTGACTTTGTTGGGTCTCAGTCAGTCGTTAAGAATCATGATGATGCGGTGCGAGATTTGAATATATACTCTTTTCTCGCTATAAAATTTTCTCTTGCTTTCCCTTGATTTGTTCCGTTTTTCCCCTCGGAATTGTCGTTTCCCACCATCCTTTCTTGGAAATGTGCTAATAATGTCAGAAGCCTCTCAGCCAAGAGTTCATACTGTCAAAATCTCGTGTAAAGGTGTAGCAGGGACTCGCAGTGGACATTAAAAATGGCGATTAATATAACTTTCTGGGAGAGTCCAAACAACCGTTGATTAAATGGTTTGGGACAATTGAAGTCGATTGTTCTTAATATTTAGCAAATTTTAAATTGTGCTAAGTACCTAGGATAACTTACATGAATTTTCCTACAAAGGTAGAACAATGCTGGCTAGGTAGGCAGTAACGAACCTGAAGTATCTACCACCACTTTTAATGTCTATCGCGAGCAGAGGGTAGAGTTCGCGACCCTGACCATAACCCTGTACACTAGCCACAGTCTATGAAATCATGTGACAGCGCCTCAAATTTTGTTGAATCTGAATCCTTCACAATTTCAACTCAAAGTTGTTTTACAGAAACCAGATATCAATCTTTAGGGGTGTAAATTTAAATTTAAATATTCCCAGAAAGAACTTGCTGTGTGTTCTATCCTAAACACCCACCCTTGTCTAGAACATTGCACGTCGCAAATTTGAGTAAATCTAATACTTAAATTCTACAAATCGTATTCCTCAACTCAAAGTTAAGTGATACAGAAGACGGGAATACAACGACTAGAAGTTAGAGTCTTCTCAAAACAACATCGATGATGAATGTTTCAAAATTAAGTAACGTACATGTATAGCGAACCGGCCAATTGAAAACACACCTAAAATCGCGATTTTGACTTTGTAATATCTTTACGAATTGTTGATCAAAAATGTTGAAATTAAAACTTTGATTTTCATTACTATAACGTGACTGTACACCGAGTCGCGCACTTTTTACCTACATACTACTTTAAATCTTAATTAAACTACCATAACATATAGAATTAATTGAAACTACTCTGAATCTGATGAACTAGATATATTTACAGGCTTCTGCCAAGTTCGCGCATTATGACCAGCTTTTCCACAAGTGCTACAGCGTCGTGTAATTGATTTTCCCCTATTTTGATTTCCCTCTCTAGAGCGCTTATCAGTCTTAATTTGCTCATCGACCTCCTTCTGAGCTAAAAGATCATGTGCAACCTCTATAGTGAGTGCACCTCCTTCACGTACACAAGTCTTTTTAGCTCTACGGCGTTTGCTAAGGGCTTCATTTGCAACTCGAAGGGTTCTAACCTCAGCAGCTAAAAGGGTGTTCTCATGAGCTAGAATCTCTGTACCCTTTGCTAATACAGCTACTGTCTGGAAAATTGGTGTTGGCGAGCTTCCTTGACGACGTGTAATACAGCTTTTAACTAGAGTTATCTGTGAAAGAGCCTCAGTTAGGTTGTAAGGTGTCTAGGAGACCTAAGGGTTGGTGCAGGCAATTGGAGTGCTAGGGGGTGTTGGAGTCTGTAACTTAACATCTAGCTTAGAGATCACAGCCTGGGGATCTAGAGGTACTAAACCAGCTCCACGGAACCTAGCTTTTGTGTTTTGGGTTGTAATTAACTAGTTGTAAGCCCTATGGAAAGCTAGAAAGAACTCGACTTTAGTGATATAGTTGATATAAGCTTTAATGAAAGTCTCAATTTGTCCCCTGTACATGTGTTTGAGAACACTAAAACACCTGACATCAAGTAGCTGGGTTAGATGAGAGGAATAAAGAGGCAGACAAAGAGTAATAATATTGTTTGCCTTACAATACTCTTGGAATTGTGCTGACTCATAGCTCTCATGCCTATCTAGAACCAACATGTGATATAGCCCCTTTTCTTAACCACAAGTATGCTTATTCTAACTAATCCCTATGCGTTACTAAGGCTTCGTTAAGTGCTTGTCCTGTCAGGGCGCCGCCTGGACTTTACTTATCATGTGCTAGCACATAATTCGTGACAAGTATCTAGTTCTATAGAATCTCTATAGTTCTTTTCTCTATGATTTACTTAATGTCTATAACTTTCTTTTCTTTTAAGCCTTTGTCTGTAGTTCTAGTTGTTGATCTTAATTAAGTTATTAATTAGTTTATTAAGTAAGGTTAGTAGGTTGTCTCTTACTAATTCATTCTTAACATTATCCTTTAATCCTCTATAGAATTATTTCTAGAGTACTTTATTATTCTAGTTTAGTTGTACTATATACTACTAGAAGTGTAAAGTATACTTAGCTATAGAGTTCTTCTATTAGAGATTATATAATACTCTAATAGATTTCTTTTTTAAATTAACATCTATAAATACTTAGTTAAGCCTCTCCTTGAATCTCTTAACGTTCTAGAATAGTTTCTTAGTAACTTCTAATATAATAGTTAATACTTTTCCTTTAGGTGTCTTGTTTTTCTAGAAGTCCTTAAGGTATAGTTCTATCTAGTTATAGACTACTCCTTTGAGACAGGTAGTAAGCTATATAACTTAGTTAGTTTCGCTTGTAAATTATACTATATAAAAGTTTAAGTAGAGAGAGGCTTTTATAAGAAACTCTATAAGTTTCTCTAGTATACTATTAAATAGTTTTAGAATTAGTAATTTCACTTTCTCTTAGAAAGTAGTAACAGTTAGTGCTATTACAACAGCTAGGTTAATAGCTACTTTTAGCATAGGTTTTTGTGATATATAGAGGCTGTATTAGTTATGTAACCTTTCGTCTAATCTAAGGAAGTCTTTATCTGCTATTATAAATCAATTAGGAATTAAGTAGTTCTAGTAGATAGAGTTTACAGAGTTAATAGAGTTGATGTAATATTAGAGCTTAGAAGCTTCTATAAAGCGAGACTTCTCCTGTACCTCTAAGGAGGAGCAGAGATTAGTTCTGTACTAAATTGAAAAGATTTAAATTAACTTATTACCTACTATCTACCTTATAAGCTAATCTCTCTACACTTAATAGAGAGGTAGTACAATAAGCAAAATGCCTTTAAGACTTAGAAGACTACCTAACGAAGACGTTGCTTAGACTACTTCTAAATAAGTTATACCTGATAATAGAGGAAGCTCTTCTAACTTCATTAACGAACTATTACAGGACTCTCACAGAGACCTTTTAGTAACTCTAATTAATAACTCTTATATAATTAAACCAGACCTAAGTAGAGTAGAACTCAACGCTTCTTAGACTCGAGAAAACCTTCTTTGTATAGAGGTCAAAGCTCTTCGAAGACAGTAAGAGAAGGTTAACTAAATTAATCAATGTATTCTTTAGTTAGAACAGGAGAAAAGTCTTATATAAGATAATCTCTGATTCACTACTACTACAACAACGTCATCTATCTATGAATTAACACTAATACCTTAGGTTAAGAACTTAATAGATCTAGAGACAGATAAAGATATTATTTAACCTAAACCTCTCTAAAACGTCCTCAAGTACAAATTAGACTAAGAGAAACTTCTTAAGGTCTAAACACTAGAAGTATATTATAGAAAGTCTCTCAAAGAGTATTAAACATTTATGTTATTATAGAAGGCAGTTTTTAGGTCCTAACTCTAGATATATAACAGACACTCTTCTAGAGTAAATACTACTGTAACTACTCTTCGAGACAAACCTTACAAAACCTAGGAAGCTATAATAAAGGAGGATCTACTAGTATACAAAATTTACTAGAACAGTTTTAAGGCTTATTGTCACGAATCATGTGCTAGCACGTGATGAGTAAGTCCAGACGGCGTTCTGACAGGACAAGATACTATTGAGTAGATATAGGTTATAGGGATTAGTTAGAGTAGCTGGCCAATCCAAGGACTTTCCTTAGTATAAAATCACGTGATATTTACATCAACTACATTAACAGGCAATGTTAGCAATCAGGGTTGACAACATCGACAGGCGATGCTAGCAATCCATGAGAATGAAGGTTCTATATATGACTAGTATGTCTGTTATTAGATAGAAGCTTTGTGCTTAACTTAGTTTATTATCTTAGTTATTAAGTTATTACTTCTAACTCTTTTAATACAAGTAACAAGTTTACTTCTAAGTGAACACTTTGTGTGCTCTCACCTCTTACTATATACTAACCTTCAAGACTAGTCACGTTTGTTTAGACCTGTTAGGTAGTTTTGTTATACTTTGAGCACCTACTTAGAAGTAAGACCGTGATTATGTTGTTCTCCTCTGGCCGCGAAAGAGACCGTACCCTGGCGCCTACACCACCTCTAACACTAGCAGTAGAGGGACTAAATGTCACCCTCAGGGAGGACATCAAGGTCCTTATGCTTGACAAATATAATAAGAACCTAGCGACGCTTGGAGAATTTCTCATGAAATCTTCTATGTACTTAGAGTTCCACGGAGACAAGTTTCCAAACGAATCCAACTAAGTCTGTTGGATAGTGACTTGACTTATAGGAGACACCTACAAGTAGATCAAGCTATACATTAAGGAATATTAGGAGAGACAATGTATAGACAGTTTGCTAACTGTGAAAATAAGTCTTGTGACTTAAGGATTGTTTTTTAACGTAAAAGGATTTAAAGTAGGACTACAGAGAGTGTTCAGAGATATTAACATCAAGAAGAAAGTAGTTAATAGACTCTAACACCTTACCTAGACAGGGTCTGCTGTGAAATATACATTAGAATTTCAACAATACTTAGCGAGAGTAGGATAGAACAATAGTACTCTTATTAATCAATACTACCAAGGTCTCAAGGACATAGTAAAGGATAAGTTGTTATACTCTGACCTGCCTACTAACTTAAAGAAGCTAGTAGACAGCTTAATTTAGATTGACAACTACATGTACAAGCGACGCCTAGAACAAAAAGAGAACTATAGCTACTTCAAGGAACGCTATCCTAAGAAAAATTACAACTAAGGGGATCTAATAAAACTTAATGTAACACACAAGTCTAGGACTAAGGAGAAAACAAACAAGTAAGGCAAACTTTCCCAGAAAGAACAGAACTACTAACACAAGTAGAATTTATACTACTTATATAGCTAGTCAGGCTATAGAGCAAACGAATGTAGCTTGAAGAAGTAAGCTAACAAGAGAAAACAAGTTAATGCTACCTTCTAAAGGGAGATAGCATTACTAGAAACACAAGAGCTCTCTAATAAAGAATTAAAAGCACGTGAATATAGAACTTAGGTTAAGGAAGAGAATGATTCTATTCTTGAACAATACTATAACACTTGCTTAGAGAACAAGTATAAGTTACTATTATAGGCTACTTACAAATTACTAGCTAGTACTTTAGAGGAAGAGTTCTCTAAGTTATCAGAATCGTCTAGCAGAAATGATTAGAGTAGAGAACTCTAAATTAGGGATACATAGGTCTTTATTAGGACCTATAAGAGAGAGAATCGTTGGGTAGACATAAAGGGCAAAAGACTAGACTTTTAGTCTCTATATACTACTATAGGACATGATTCTATTCCTCTCTAGTAGTACATTATCGATGATAATCAGGTAGGTTATATCTGCTTTAGACACGAAGGCTCTAGACACATCTCTAGAGAAGAGAAAGAATATAACTACACTATAAACTATAACAAAACACCACTACCTGTGGAATTCTACTATCTAGTAGAAGGGGAACTTTAGGCTACTTAGACCCTAGGTCTCTCTACAGCAGAATAGGTACACCACCGACTACAACTAACATCTGACTAAGCATTAAACAAACAGTTCACAGAAACACTGCTAGACTATTAGACAGGAGTAGAATATTAACAGATATGTAAAGTAGTATATATAGACTAAGAAAAGGTTATATTCTTTCTATAGGCTTAGAATACTATAGCCTAGCTTAACAATGCTAAGAACAGAATGTTTAACATTTACTATATTAGACTAGAATTGTACACTACTTTAGGAGAAAGTTAATTATATGTAATTGCAACTATTAGAGGAAAGAAATTATAGGTTATAATTAATTCTAGAGTAACAGGTAATTTTATATCCCTGAAAGCCTACAAGAAGCTTAATATCCTAGTTAAGAAAACTTTACTCTATGTCTTAAGTGTTATTAACAGGACTAATGTTACTTACCAAAACAGAGTTATTAACTAGCAAACCATCCCTACAAAGACTACTATTAACAGACACTGTTTAGACATATAATTCAATGTCGTTGAGATAGAGAACAAGGAAGTAATACTTAGTATGCCCTAGATTCAAGAACACAATCTAGACATTAACTAGAAGAAACGTAGTATTACTTTTAGTTAATGTAACTATATATAGTTGTGACTACAAGGCTAGAAGAAGGTTAGCGCCACCTCTTCTAAAGTGCTAGAACACCTAGCCCAGGGTTCTCTACAGGTCAGCCAGACTACTAATAATGTAATACCTGTGTAGTATAAGGAATTTATAGAGTTGTTTAATAACCCAGAGGACATGCAAGCCCTCCTCAAACATTAGCTATAGGATTATAAGATTAAATTAAAGAAGGGTCATGACCTCAAGAAGCAGAAGCTTTAACCTTACAATTAGAGGAACTTACAGCTTCTTGAGAAGTATATACAAGAAGGGATTTAGAAAGAACACATCTGAAAATTAGATTCACCAGCTACTTCTAATATACTTATTACATTTAAGAAGAACAATCTAAATAGAAGAGTTTGTGTTAACTATAGAGACGTTAACAAGGCAACAGTTAAGGACACTTACTCATTGCTAGAAGGCTAGTACTTGTAGGATAAGTTAGGAAAGGCTAGGATATTTACTAAACTCAACTAGCGAAATGCCTTTAGCTTAATACAGATTAAGTAAGGGGACGAATAGAAGACAGCCTTTGTCTTGCTATTAGGCCTCTACGAGTACATAGTAATGTTGTTTAGTCTAACCAACGCACCTACTACTTGTCAGAGACAAAACAACAAAATACTTGAGGATCTTCTAGGAATAACTGTTATCTGTTACCTAGATAATATCCTTGTGTTTTTAGAAAGATTAGAGGACTATAAGAGATATGTTAAGGAAGTCCTACAACAACTTACAACAGTAGACTCTTGCCTTAAACTTTTGAAATATAAGTTTAGAGTAACTTGTACTATCTTTCTAGGGTATACTATTACTCCTGAACAAATAGAAGTAGACCCTGAGAAAGTTAGAGCAATTCTAGAATAGAAGTCACTAGAGAACGTCAAGGACGTCTAATCCTTCTAGGGATTCACTAACTTCTATTGACAATTTATTAGAGACTATACTAGGATCTCAAAACCTATAACAAACCTCATAAAAAAGAATGTTTCTTTTACATGAGACAAGGTTGTCAAAGCAGTATTTCAAGTAATAAAAAAGAGGTTCGCTGAGAAACTAATCCTTAGGAACTATAATGCTAACAAACTAAGTACTATAGAGACAGATACTTCTGATATAGTAGTCGCTACTATACATCTTTAGCCAAATAACAAGGGGAAACTTATACCTGTGACATACTTCTCTAAAATACTAGATTTAGCTTAACAAAACTATAGCATTTATAAGAAAGAGCTTCTTGCTATAGTCTTGGCTTTAGAGCATTAGAGGATCTACCTATAGGGTGCGAAGTACTAGGTATTAATCCTTACTAATTATAAAAACCTTAAGACATTTATAACAACAAAGGAACTTAGCAACAGACACCTTGTAAGGTAGTCACAAACCCTTGCTAGATTTGATATATTGATTTGTTATGTCAAAGGAACTAATAATCCACAAGTAGATGCTTTGAGCTGTTAACCTAGTTATAAAGGAAATAAAGAGTACAAAAAGATTGTAATCTTAAAGACTCTAGAAAATAAGAACCTAGCGCCAGCTATACATAAGATAGTAGCAATAGAAACTAATAACCCTTAGACAAAGAAAATCTAGGAAGCCTAGGAATTAGAGCAGCTAACTCTAGCCAAGCAAGGACGAAATAACAAAGAACAGTATACTAACAGAAGGTTACATGTCCCTAAATCCTACATAAAAGAATTTGTCAAAGAGTACTATACAGCTCTAGCATATAGTTACCAGGGAGTTCGACGAACCCTCTAGCAAGTCAAGCAACACTACTATATTAATTACCTATCAGCAGTAGTCAAGGAAGTAATAGTAGAGTGTAATACCTATACTAGGAATAAGGCTTCCTGCTATGTACCTTATAGACAGATAAGTACTACTCTAATACTACAAATACCTTGGAGATCTATATTATAGGATTTTATAGTTAAGCTACTAAAATCCAAAGACCTAATAACAGAAGTCATGTATAACTCAATCCTAGTTATTGTTAAACAACTTACAAAGTATATAGTACTTGTACTATACATAGAAGCAAGTACAACAGAACACTTAGCCTATACATTCCTACAGGAAGTAGTCGCTCTACATAGTCTACTAGAAGAGATAATCTCTAACAGAGATAAACTCTTTACATTGAAATTCTAGACAGCTCTCACAGAGCGTCTAGGTGTAAAAAGAAAGCTATTGACAGCTTTCCACTCTTAGACAAATAGAGGTACTAAACAAATAAATTAAGTTATTAAAGTATACTTAAGATATTATATAAACTATAAACAAGACAACTAGGTTAAACTTCTGCTACTAGCATAGTTTGCCTATAATAGTTCAACAACAGAAACTACACTTATTACACTATTCTACACTAACTATAGGTATAAATTAGTTGCTTATCAAGACCTATTACAGAGTACTGTCGATAATGACAAAGCAGGACTAAAAGACTATAAACTTAGAGAATTACACAAGAAGCTTATAGAGTAACTTTAGTTTGTAGCAGAACATAACACACACTACTACAACAAACGACGTAGTCAAGAGCCAACGTTAAAAGAGGAAGATAAAGTCTATTTAGTCAGAAAAAACATTAACACTAAAAGACTAAGTAGTAAACTAGACTACAAAAAACTTAGGCCATTCAGAATTAAACACGTCAAAGGACCTTTGAATTATAAACTCATACTACTAAAGACTATAAACATCTATCTAGTATTCTATATATCCTTGCTCGAACTAGCACTACTAGAAGTACTACTAGCCCTACTCACAGAAATCTAACCTGTTAACCTAAATATAGAATATAAAGTTAAGAGGATTCTTAACTATAAAGTTGTTAGAGAACAGGTCAAGTATCTAATTAAGTAGTTAGATTACCTACATTCAGAGAACACTTAGAAACTAGAGAGAAATCTCAACTAGTGCTTAGAGGAACTTCAGGAGTTCTACTACTAAAACCCAGGGTTGCCTACATCTTGTAGTCAGCTAGAAAAGACACAAAAAAGGCTGGGTCAAGGCCTAGGTCGAGGACAGGATTAGAGGAGTCAGGAGTAGGAAGGGCAGCCAGCCTAGTAGTCTCTTCCTCTCTTCTGTCTTTCTCTTCCTTCTCTTTCTCCTTCTCTTTCTCCTTAGCACGGTCTAGCTCGTTGAGGGACAACAGACTGCGCTAAAGCATTTCTTGCTTACAGTTATCTAAGAGGCGTTGCTACTTCCTTAAACAAAGAATCTTAGCTATTGCTTCTTCTTCTTTGTTGTAAAGTCTTCTCCTTTGTTTGTTAAGAGACTCCTAGTCAAAGGAGGACAGAGCCTAGTTTTTATCCCTTACATTACAAGTCTTGCCTTAAAGAGTGTAAGACAAACATTTGTTCCTACTAGAAAGAGTAACACAGTGTTACTCTTCCTTGCCACCTTTCTAACTATTTATATAACAAGTGTAGGAAATCATCTTGTCTCTAGATTGTTTGATATATAGTACTACATTAATATAATATTTCTTAAGTTTAGATTTAGTTATAGGAAGACTTATATTAAAAGAAGAGAAAGGCTGCTAGCCTTCTAACAATATTTCTTAGGTTGTACTTAAGCGTAGGGACACGCTAGGCTAAGAAGGGGATAGTGTTACAAATCATGTGCTAGTATGTAATAAGTAAGTCTAGACAGTATTCTAACAGAACAAGATACTATTGAGTAGATATAGGTTATAGAGATTAGTTAGAGTAGCTAGCTAATCCAAGGACTTTCCTTAGTATAAAATCACGTAATATTTACATCAACTACATTAACAGGCAATGTTAGTAATCAGGGTCAACAACATTAATAGGCGATGCTAGTAATCTATGAGAATGAAGGTTCTATATATAACTAGTATGTCTACTATTAGATAGGAGCTTTGTGCTCAACTTAGTTTATTATCTTAGTTATTAAGTTATTACTTCTAACTCTTTTAATACAAGTAACAAGTTCACTTCTAAGTAAACACTTCACACGCTCTCACCTCTTACTACATACTAACCTTCGAGACTAGTCACGTTTGTTTAGACCTGTTAGGTAGTTTCGTTACACTTATCTAGCTAATATAATTCTAGTGCCTTAAACACACTCTTAAGAAGCCTTTAAAGGACTTTATAACCTTGAACAAGTAGACTAGGAAACAGTTCTAGAACTTTATAATAGAATAGTTGTTCTAGAATTAGACTAGGAGAAAAGACCTAAGAGTAACTATATTAAAACACTTAATGCTATACTTACTAATTACAAAACCTGTTAGATGCTTTTTGTAATTCTTTCTAGAAATAAAGTAAGTTCTATACAGGAATAGCTTAAAAAGGCTTAGAAAGCAGAATATGTTACTTATCTAAATAGAAGTAAGACAAAGTTAGAAGAATCTAAAAAAGATACTTCTAGTTTAAAAGACCTCTATTCAAAGAACAATAGTTTATCTAGTTCTAAGGATTATTGTTAGTCAAAAAGCTATTTCCAAAAAAATAGAAAGAGTAATTCTAGTAGTATTTTAGGACTATTAAGGGCTAACAATAGCTAGTGTAACAACTCTAACTCTAACGTTACCTGTTATACTTACAGCTAATCTAGACATGTTTTAAGAAGCTGTAAGTGTTAGAAGTACTCTAAATAAGTATAAAAGAATCTAGAAAAAGCAAAAACTCTAGATAAATCAAGAAACCTCTAGAGAATAGTCAATACTATTTAGTAAGAGAAATGTTCTAAAACAAAGTCTTTAAAGAAGTTAGGAAAAGAGAGAGCTAAGTCCTAAACGTCAAGGATTATAGCCTAAGTAAAGAAGGTATATTAAGTTATATATTAATACAAGTGACTCTAAATTAGTCTAAAACAGGTGTCTTAGTAATATATACTAGCCTTGGAGATACAGGCTTTGATTATAACTTCTTTAACAATAACTAGGCCTAAAAGAAGAGTTTTATAGCTTTAGTGAAATGTAATCAAGAGTTTGTTACATTTTATAGAAGTAAATTTAAAGTACTCTAAGCCTATAATCTATAGGTACTTATTACTAACAATTATAGAGAAACATAATCTTTTAACCTCTGCTTCTATAGGTATAAGAACCAAGGAATCTATACTCTTGTTTTTAGTTTAGAATTTTATAAATTAACTATTGCTTAGTATACTAACTATACTAGAAAACAATAGGCTTACACTCTAGTATAGCTAGATAACATAGAAATTCTTACCTTAAAGAAGTTTAAGGAGAAGATAAACAATAACCTAGACACTTAGACTTAGGTCTTGTTTATAAAGAAAGGAGAATGTAATTGTCTTAGATAATAGACTTTATGTGTTTGTAAGAGATATCAAGTCTCTATATACTTATAGAGTAATGTAGATAATCCCTTAGTAAATAGTCTAGTATATTATACTAATACTATCTAGAAAGAATCCTTAGAAGTACTTGAATACCTACATGTCACGAATCACGTGTCAGCACGTGACGAGTAAGTCCAGGCGGCGTTCTGACAGGACAAGATACTATTGAGTAGATATAGGTTATAGGGATTAGGTAGAGTAGCTGGCTAATCCAAGGATTTTCCTTAGTATAAGATCACGTGATATTTACATTGACTACATTAACAGGCGATGTTAGTGATTAGGGTTGACAGCATTGACAGGCGATACTAGTAATCCATGGAGATGAAGGTTCTATATATAACTAGTATATCTGCTATTAGGTAGAAGCTTTGTACTTAACTTAGTTTATTATCTTAGTTATTAAGTTATTACTTCTAACTCTTTTGATACAAGTAATAAGTTTACTTCTAAGTAAACACTTTGTGTGTTCTTACCTCTTACTGTATACTAACCTTTGAGACTAGTCACGTTTGTTTAGACCTGTTAGGTAGTTTCGTTATACTTTAAGCACCTGCTTAGAAGTAAGACCACGATTATGTTGTCCTCCTCTAGCTATGAAAGAGACTGTACTCCAGCACCTATACTAACCCTAATACTAGCGATGAAGGGACTAAATGTTACTCTCAGGAAGGACATCAAGGTCCTTATGCCTGACAAATATAATAAGAACCCAGCGATGCTTAGAGAATTTCTTATAAAATCTTTTATATACCTAGAGTTCTATAGAGACAAGTTTCTAAACAAATCTAACTAAGTCTGTTAGATAGTAACTTGACTTATAGGAGATGCCTATAAGTAGATTAAGCTACACATTAAGGAATATTAGAAGGGACAATATATAGATAGTTTGCTAACTATGAAAATAAGTCTTGTGACTCAAGGATTGTTTATTAATGTAAAAGGATTTAAAGTAGGACTATAGAGAGTGTTCAGAGATATCGACATCAAGAAGAAAGTAGTCAATAGGCTCTAATACCTTACCTAGACAGGGTCTGCTACAAAATATACATTAGAATTTCAACAATACTCAGCGAGAGTAGAATGAAACAATAGTACTCTTATTAATTAATACTACCAAGGTCTCAAGGACATAGTAAAAGATAAGTTGTCACACTCTAACCTGCCTACTAACTTAAAGAAGCTAGTAGACAGCTTAATTTAAATCAACAACTATATATACAAGCAATGCCTAGAGCAAAAAGGGAACTATAGCTACTTTAAGGAACGCTATCCCAAGAAAAGTTATAACTAAGGGAATCTAATAGAACTTAATGTAACACACAAGTCTAGGACTAAAGAGAAAACAAATAAGTAAGGTAAACTTTCCTAGAAAGAACAGAACCACTGACACAAGCAGAATTTATACTACTTATATAGCTAGTCAGGCTATAGAGCAAACGAATGTAGCTTAAAAAAGTAAGCTAACAAAGGAAAACAAGTCAATGCTACCTTCTAAAGGGAAATAGTATTACTAGAAACACAAGAGCTCTCTAATAAGGAATTAGAAGTATATAGATATAGAACTTAGGTTAAAGAAGAGAATAATTCTATCCTTGAACAATACTATAACACTTGCTTAGAGAACGAGCATAAGTTACTATTGTAAGCTACTTACGAATCACTAGCTAGTACTTTAGAGAAAGAGTCTTCTGAGTTATTAAAATCGTCTAACAGAAATGATTAGAGTAGAGAACTCTAGGTTAGGGATATATAGGTCTTTATTAGGACTTATGAGAGAGGAAATTGTTAGGTAGACATAAAGAGCGAAAGACTAGACTTTTAGTCTCTACATACTACTATAGAACATAATTCTATTCCTCTCTAACAGTACATTATCGATGATAATTAGGCGGGTTATATCTACTTTAGACACAGAGGTTCTAGACACATCTCTAGAGAAGAGAAAGAGTATGATTATACTATAGACTATAACGAAACACTACTATCTATGGAATTCTACTACCTAGTAGAAGGGGAACTTTAGGCTGCTTAGACTCTAGGTCCCTCTACAGCAGAATAGATATATCACTAACCACAACTAACATCTGACTAAGCATTAAACAAACAGTTCACAGGAACACTACTAGACTATTAGATAGAAGTGGAATATTAACAGATATGTAAAGTAGTATACGTAGACCAAGAAAAGGTTATATTCTTTCTATAGGCTTAGAATGCTATAGCCTAGCTTAACAATACTAAAAACAAGATGTTCAACATTTACTATATTAGACTAGAATTACACACTACTTTAGGAGAAAGTTAATTATATATAATTACAACTATTAGGGGAAAGAAATTATAGGTTATAATTGATTTTAGAGCAACAAGTAATTTCATATCCCTGAAAGCCTATAAAAGGCTTAACATCCTAGTTAAGAAAACTTTACTCTATGTCTTAAGTATTGTTGACAGGACTAATGTTGCTTACTAAAACAAAGTTATTAACTAACAAACTATCTCTACAAAGACTACTATTGACAGACACTGTTTAGACACATAATTCAATGTTGTTGAGATAGAGAACAAGGAAGTAATACTTAGTATACTCTAGATTCAAGAACATAATCTAGACATTAACTAGAAGAAACATAGCATTACTTTTAGTTAATATAACTATATGTAGTTATAACTACAAGGCTAGAAGGAGGTTAGCGCTACCTCTTCTAAAGTGCTAGGACACCTAGCCTAGGGTCCTCTACAGGTTAGCCAGACTACTAATAACATAATACCTATGTAGTATAAGGAATTTGTGGAGTTGTTTAATAACCTAGAGGATATATATGCCCTCCCTAAACATTAACTGTAGGATTATGAGATTAAATTAAAGAAGAGTTATAACCTTAAGAAGTAGAAGCTTTAACCTCATAATTAGAGGAACTTATAGCTTCTCGAGAAGTATATATAGAAAGGAATTCAGAAAGGACACATCTGAAAGTTAGACTTACTAGCTACTTCTAATATACTTATTACATTTAAGAAGAACAATCTAAATAGAAGAGTTTGTGTTAACTATAGAGACGTTAACAAGGCAACAGTTAAGGACACTTACCTATTGCTAGAAGGTTAGTACTTGTAGGACAAGTTAGGAAAGGCTAGGATATTCACTAAACTTGACTAGCGAAATGCCTTTAGCTTAATATAGATTAAGTAAGGGGACGAATAGAAGACAGCCTTTATCTTACTATTAGGCCTCTATGAGTATACAGTAATACTGTTTGGTCTAACTAACATACCTGCTACTTATTAGAGGCAAAACAACAAAATACTTGAGAATCTTCTAGGAATAACTGTTATCTATTACCTAGATAATATCCTTGTGTTTTCAGAAGAGTTAGAGGACTATAAGAAACATATTAAGGAAGTTCTGCAATAGCTTGTAACAGTAGACTCTTGCCTTAAACTTTTGAAATATAAGTTTAGAGTAACTTATACTATCTTTCTAGGGTATACTATTACTCCTAGACAAATAGAAGTAGACTCTAAGAAAGTTAGAGTAATTCTAGAATAGAAGTCACTAGAGAACGTCAAGGACGTTTAATCTTTCCAAGGATTTACTAACTTCTATTAACAATTTATTAGAGACTATGCTAGGATTTCAAAACTAATAACAAACCTCACAAAAAAGAATGTTTCTTTTGTGTGGGACAAGGTTGTTGAAGTAGTATTTCAAGTAATAAAAAAGAGGTTTGCTAAGAAACTAATCCTCAGGAACTATAATGCTAACAAACCAAGCACTATAGAGACAGATGCTTCTAATACAGCAGTTACTACTATACATCTTTAACTAAATGACAAGGGGAAACTTATACCTGTGACATACTTCTCTAAAACACTAGATTCAGCTTAGCAAAACTATAGCATCTATGAGAAAGAGCTTCTTGCTATAGTCTTAGCTTTAGAACATTAGAGGATCTACCTACAGGGTGTAAAGCACTAGGTATTAATCCTTACTAATCATGAAAACCTTAAAACATTTACAATAACAAAAGAACTTAGTAACAGATGTCTTGTGAGGTAGTCACAAACCCTTGCTAGATTTAATATATTGATTTGTTATATTAAAGAGACTAATAATCTACAAGCAGACACTTTGAGCTGTTAACCTAGTTATAAAGGAAATAAAGAGTATAAAAAGATTGTAATCTTAAAGACTCTAGAAAATGAAGACCTAGCACTAGCTGTACATAAGATAGTAGTAATAGAAGCTGACGACTATTAGACAAAGAAAATCTAGGAAGCCTAGGAATTAGAGTAGCTAGCTCTAGCCAAGCAAGGACAAAATAACAAAGAACAATACACTAACAGAAGGTTATGTATTCCTAAATCCTATGCAAAAGAATTTGTCAAAGAGTACTATATAGCTCTAGTACATAGTCACCAGGGAGTTCAACGAACCCTCTGGCGAGTCAAGCAACACTACTATATTAATCGCCTATTAGCAGTAGTCAAGGAAGTAATAGTAGAGTATAATACCTATACCAGGAACAAGGCTTCCTGCTATATACCTTATAGACAGATAGGCACTACTCTAGTACTACAGATACCTTGGAGATCTATATTATAGGATTTTATAGTCAAGCTACTAAAATCCAAAGACCTAATAACAGGAGTTATATATAACTCAATCCTAGTCATTGTTAAACAACTCACGAAGTATATAGTACTTGTACTATATATAGAAGTAAGTACAGCAGAATACTTAGCCTATACATTTCTTCAGGAAGTAGTTACTCTACATAGTCTACTAGAAGAGATAATCTCTAACAGAGATAAACTCTTTACATTGAAATTCTAGACAGCTCTTACAGAGCGTCTAAGTACAAAGAGAAAGTTATTAACAGCTTTTCACTCTTAGATAAATGAAGGTACTAAACAAATGAATTAAGTTATCAAAGTATACTTAAGATATTATATAAACTATAAACAAGATAACTAGGTTAAACTTCTGCTACTAGTATAGTTTACCTATAATAGCTTAACAACAGAAACTACACTTGTCACACCATTCTACACTAACTATAAGTATAAATTAGTTACTTATCAAGACTTATTATAGAGTACTGTCAATAATAAGAAAGTAGAACTAAAAGACTATAAACTCAGGGAATTACACAAGAAGCTTGCAGAGTAACTTCAGTTTATGGCAGAACATAACATACACTACTACAACAAGTGATATAGTCAGGAGCTAACGTTAAAAGGGGGGGATAAAGTCTATTTAGTCAGAAAAAACATTAACACTAAAAGACTAAGCAGTAAACTAGACTACAAAAAGCTTAGACTATTCAAAATCAAACACGTCAAAGGACCTTTGAATTATAAACTCACACTACCAAAGACTATAAATGTCTATCTAGTATTCTATATATCTCTACTCAAACTAGCACTACTAGAGGCACTACTGGCCTTACTCACAGAGATCTAACCTATTAACTCTAACACAGAATATAAAGTCAAGAGGATTCTTGACTATAAGGTTGTTAGAGGATAGATCAAGTACTTAATTAAGTAGTTGAATTACCTATATTCAGAGAACACTTAGAAACCAAAGAGAAGCCTCAACTAGTGCTTAGAGGAACTTTAGGAGTTCTACCACCGAAACCTAGGTTTGCTTACATCTTGTAGTCAGCTAGAAAAGATGTAAAGAAGGCTAGGTCAAGGCCTAGGTCTAGAGAAGGATTAGAGGAGCTAGGAGTAGGAAGGGCTGCTAGCTAGGCAGCCTCTTTGTCTCTTCTGTCTTTCTCTTTCTTCTCTTTCTTCTTCTCTTTCTCCTTAGCACGGTCTAGCTCGTTGAGAGACAACAGACTGCGCTAAAGCATTTCTTGCTCACAGTTATCTAGGAGACGTTGCTACTTCCTTAAACAAAGAATCTTAGCTATTGCTTCTTCTTCTTTATTATAAAGCCTTCTCCTTTGTTTGTCAAGGAACTCCTAGTCAAAGGAGGACAGAGCCTGATTTTTATCCCTTACATCACAAGTCTTACCTTAAAGAGTGTAAGACAAACATTTGTCTCTACTAGAAAGAGTGACATAGCGTTACTCTTTCTTGCTACCTTTCCAACTATTTGTACAACAGGTACAGGAAATTATCTTGTCTCTAGATTGTTCAATGTATAGTACTGTGTTAATATAATATTTCTTGAGTTTAGATTTAGTTGTAGGAAGACTTATATTAAAAGAAGAAGAAGGCTGCTAGTCTTCTAACAATATTTCTTAGGTTATACTTAAGCATAGAGACACGCTAGGCTAAGAAGGGGATAGTGTCACAAATCACATGTTAGTATGTAACAAGTAAGTCTAGGCAGTGTTCTAACAGGACAAGATACTATTGAGTAGATATAGGTTATAAGGATTAAGTAGAGTAGCTAGCTAATCCAAGGATTTTCCTTAGTATAAGATCACGTAATATTTATATCAACTACATCGACAGGCAATGTTAGCAATCAGGGTCGACAGCATTAACAGGCAATACTAACAATCCATAGAGATAAAGGTTCTATATATAACTAGTACATCTGCTATTAGGTAGAAGCTTTGTACTTAACTTAGTTTATTATCTTAGTTATTAAGTTATTACTTCTAACTCTTTTAATACAAGTAACAAGTTTACTTCCAAGTAAACACTTCACGTGTTCTTACCTCTTACTGTATACTAACCTTCGAGACTAGTCACGTTTGTTTAGACCTGTTAGGTAGTTTCGTTACACTACAGGAAAAGAGAATAGACTTTTTAGATGTCTTTGACTCTAATAAAGCTTTGAAACTTCCTAGCCTTAGAGGTGTTAAGTATACTATTAATACAGAGAGTACTGTTCCTTATAGGCTCTTATATAATTTGTTAGAGACCTAACTTAAAGCTTTATACTTGTATCTACAAGACACTCTCTGAAAACACTAGATTAGGCCTAGTACAAGTCCTATAGAGGTGTCTATTCTTTTTGTTCTAAAAAAAGATAGAGGCCTGTAGCTTTGTGTTAATTATTATAGTCTTAACAAAGTTATAATTAAAAATCATTACTTTCTTCCTCTTATTAATAAGTCTCTTAACTAGTTAAGTAAAGTAGTTATCTTTACAAAACTAGATCTAAAAGATACTTATTATTACATTAGAATTCATAAAGGCTATAAATAGAAGACAGTATTTAGGACCTGTTATAGGTATTTTAAGTATCTTGTAATGTCTTTTAGTCTAGCAAATGTACTAGCAATATTTTAAGTATACATTAATACTGCTCTTAGCAGCCTTCTAGATGATTTCGTTGTTGTTTATTTAGATAACATCCTTATTTACTCATGAAAGAAAGAAGACTACTATAATTATGTTTGCCAGGTCCTTACTAGGCTATACAATAGTAATTTATTCTATAAACTTAGCAAATATAAGTTTAACGTCAAGGAAGTTAAGTTTCTTAGCTTTATTGTTAAAACAAATAGTATAAAAGCAGATCCTAAACAGATCTACACTATTGTAGAATAGCTCTAGCCTACTTTGTTCTATGTAGTCTAAGTTTTTCTTAGGTTTACAAATTTTTATTGTTAGTTTGTTTATTATTACTCTTTTGTAACCTTAGGCCTAACAGATCTCTTGAAAGGTATAGAACAGAGCCACAAAACTAGCCTCTTTAATTAGACAGAGGCAGCTAAAGAAAGTTTATAACTTTTAAAAACTGTATTTACAACAACACCTGTCCTAATTTATTTTAACTCTTCTAAGCAGATTTGTATAGAAACTAATATATCTAAATTTACTATTACTAGAACTATTTTACAATAAGTAGATGCTACTAATAGTATAAAACAACATTAGCATCCTATAGCGTTTTGGTCCCGGAAACTCACTAGTGCTAAACAAAACTATAGTACCTATAATAGAGAACTTCTTGTAATTGTTATAGCCTTTAAGTATTAGAGACATTATCTTAAAGGTGCTAGGTTTATAATCGAGGTTATAACTGACTATAATAACCTCTAGTACTTTATAGAAACAAAGTACTTGAAAAGCTGTTAGGCTCGCTAGGCAATATATCTTGTAATATATAATTTTCAGATTATATATTGTAAAGGCACCTTAAACTCTGTGGACAGACCTAGCAGAAGGCTAGACTATAAGGATAGTCCTGCTAATGTAACTTAGCTTCTAACCTTTTAGAATAAACTAAAGAGAGCTTTTGCAACTATAATTCTAGGTTCTTTTCTAGCCCTAGGAAAGTCCTCTCTCGAAACACAACCCTTGATGTTTACTATATCTGCTATAGCATAAGAGCTTTTACCTCAAGGCATGTATAAAGGCCTCCTTGAGGATTCCTTAAAAGAGAAGCAAGGTGTAGAGTACTACCTTAAAGGTTCTACTACTATAGCTAGAGTAATAAGAATATCTATGTTCTAATTACTTAATAGAATCAAGAACTTAGTTGTCTCTTGAGTTTTTGAATTAGATAGTTACAAACATTTAATTCTACGTTTATAGATATATGCAGCTACTAAAAGAGCTATAGTACTAGCCTCTCTTTCTAAGCTACTCCTTGATATTGTTAAGATAACTTAGAGGAATGATTTAGAATATAGAGACATTCTAAAAAAGAGACTTAGCAAACGAGACACAAGTAGAGAACTAATTTAGACACATAATAAGAACCTTCTCTAGTTCTATTTAAGAGTTATAGTACCTAATAACTCTGCCTTACAAGCTTAAGTTATAAACCTTTATTATAACAACTCTTTAGCAGAACACTATAGAGTCGACAAGACTCTAGAGCTTTTAAAAAGATTCTAGTATTAGGAAAACATAGAAACTAATGTCTGTCTCTATTATAGAGAATGTAATATTTACTAGAGAGTCAAGGCCAAGAGGTATATACTATATAGTCTATTAAGTAGTTTACTATAGCTAAAAAGACTCTAGAGTAAGATCTCTATAGATTTTGTTATAGGCCTGCTACTATGTAAAAACCTAGCAGAAGGTCCTGATTTTAATGTAATCCTTGTAGTTGTAGACTAGTACTCTAAAATAGTAAAGTATATTACTTGTTACAAGATAGTTGACTCTCTAGAGCTTGCTAGCTTAATGTAGGATAATGTTTTCTTACTCTTTGACACCTCTAATAGAATTGTTTTAGATTATAGAACTATGTTTACAAGTAATTTTTAGTCTACTTTTTGCTTTTATATAGTATATAAGCAAAGGTTAAGTACTATATTCTATCTACAAATAGATAGTTAGACAGAGTAGTAGAACTAGGCTCTTAAACATTACCTTAGAGTATATTACAGCTGGCGAAAAGCTAACTAGTTTAAAAAGTTAACTTTCACTGAATTTATATATAATAACTCTAAATATTAGGTCTTGCAAGACATACCTTTTAAAGTGTGTTATAGTTACTAACTCTAACTTCTATAGAATCCTGAGAACAGGATTAAAGGAGAGGTACTAGCTGCTTGTAGAAGACTAGAGATTCTTTATAAAGAGTAGAATAAACTTTATAATCTCTAGTATTATACACAAAACAATTAAGAGTCTTATTTTAATAAACACTAATTAGATAGACACTTCTTTAAAGGAGATTAGGTTATACTGTTAACAAAAAATCTTAGACTTAAAGCAGAAAAGCTTAAGCTAAAATTTATTAGACCTTTTAAGATCCTAGAATACATTAGCATGTCTGTGTATAAGCTAGACTTACCTAGTATATATAAACAGTTGTATCTAACGTTTTATGTTTCCCTCCTTAAAGAATATATAACTAAAAAGAGTTAGAAACCTTATCTCTATGCCTCTAGAGAACTCCTAGAATTAGTAGATAACAATAAGGAACAAGAATAGGAAGTAGAGGCTATTGTTAATTACAGACAAGAAGGCTAAGGCAAGAAACTTAAGTATTTAATTAAATAGAAATCCTGGCCAGATGATTATAATACCTAGTTACCTACTTATCTTAACCTTGTAAATGCTAAGGAACTTCTTTAATTATATAACAAGAACTATAGTCTTTTACTTTAATTATTCTCTTAACTACCTGCTAAGGTATTAAAAAGCTTAAACGTCTTATAACAAAGAAGGCGCTCTTTGAAGGAGAAGAGAAGACCTAGTAGACTACACAAGGTCTGTGACTTTAGTTAAGACACTCTTTCTTAGATTTTTCTTCTATGTAGTTTACTAGTGTTAGAGGTAAACAGCACGTACAGGGTAGGCTACAGAGTAGGCTACAGAGTAGGCACAGAGTAGGTGATAGGTAAAGTAATTGAATCAGAGCAGGGTAGGTCACGTGGCTGTTAGGTCACGTTTCTATGGAATCAGATAAGTATAAGATAAAGACTTAAAATTGACTTGATTTCTAACTATAAGGACAGTAAGAGGCTATATATACTTCTTAGAGAGATTCTAGAAGTTTCTATAGCTTACAAATAAAGTAATAGCTAGAAGATTCGAAAGGAATGTTATAATCACGTGTTCGGCTAATCGAACCCTCTAGAACATTCTAGTATAGACTAAGGTTTAAACCTAAAGCCTATT